>VDFB02185180.1:0-11366 GCA_007258455.2 Sequoia sempervirens | reverse complement strand
TGAAAACTCAGAAGGAACCTCCTAGAAAATGGGAATCCTAATTTTGCTTCTGATTAGGCTACAGGCCTTCGAGGTAGGCTAATAGTCATTAGATGGAACTAGTGCTGAGAAGGGGACATTGCAGTCCACCCTCCCTAACATTGCTTGTCCTCAAGCAATCGTAAGTCTGGATGCAGTAAAATCTGCTTATCCTTTCAAGTAGCATCCTCAATCGGTTAGTCCTTCCACTTCACCAAGTACCCCTTTATAGACCTCATATCCCTCAAAGAGTACTCTCTAAAGTTGAAACAAGTAAATTCCCCTCTTCACACTCTATCTCTTACAAATTCCAATATGTGATGTACTTCTCTTTGCCACCAATGGGATTTTCCTATGTCATTTTGAGCTTTGATATGTCTCCAACCTCTTGCAACACCACCACCATCGATAGGAGATCCTCTATGTATTGTTGGACTATACCAATTGGGTCCATCTCATCAGGCTTGGTGATCTCAACGATTAGCCCTTTAGACTCACTTGACTCCTCTTCCTCATCCTTGCTCGATGGGTTAGGCGGTGGCAACTTATGTGCAGTCAAAGGTGGTTATGGTACCTGAAGGGGTACCCCACTCTCCTAACTGTGCATAACATCCGATCAGGGACTAATTACACATTAACTTATTTATTTATTTATTTCTTGCTAACTACAGTTTAGTGCGTTGTGATCGATGCAGATCCACATTGTGCATATTCCTTCTCAACCAAAACCAAAAAGGAAGTAAAGGGACTTAAGTTGGGTTTGATGTGCCCCATTTCCAATAGTTCCTTAATGGCCTTTTTGACTTCCTCCTTATGTTTCCTAGGGTGGCAGTAGGGAGTAGTGATGATAGGCTTAGTACCCTCCTCCAACTCACTAATGTGCTCAAAGCCTTTGTCTAGTATCTCTCTATAGGAATGTTGTCAAATACTTTAGTGTGCTTGTCCACAATGATCCTTAAGTCCACATTATATGCCATCTTTCCTTGGTCGAGTTGTGTTACAATCACCAAACATTGAGTTTCCCATGCAACTTTCTCATGACAAAAAAGCCTCTTCATTCTCTTAGCCAATACAATCCTTGGTGCTTTATTTGTCATTCCTCAAAGTTCCACTTCTTTTACCTCCTAAAACATTAGTTCCATAGTCTAGAAGCTTTGTGTGGTCTCTCCTAATGAGTGCAACCACTAGATACCAAAGACCATATTCGAGTCTCCTATGTTGACAACGTAGAAGTCATCCTTCATATCATATCCTCCTAGATTGAGATTCAATTAGGAGATCTTTCTATTGCATTGGATGGTGAAATCATCAGCCAACATAACATAGAATCCTTTAAAGTCCTTTGTTTTGAGGCCTCCCTTGGTCACTAGTCCTTCATCAAAGAAATTGAGTGTCACTGATGTCAATGAGTATAGTCACTCTTTGACCTTGTAGGACCCCATGGATGCAAAAGGGGTTGTACCTTAGAGTACTAGAGAGTGTGGCAAGAGTGCCTCCCAAGATAACCTCTTCCTCTTTTGGTTGATCTTCTTCTCCAAACTCATGTTTAGTTTCTTCTTCACTCTATGGTTTATGGTTCTTTAGATCTTGATTCATCATTAGAACTTACCTCAATGTAATGCACTTGTCCTTTCCCAAGACATCTATGTCCAAGTGATCATGGCTCCATGTAGTTGAAACAAAGCTTATTTCTTCTCAATTCATTCTTTGCCTCAATGTGTGGTCTTGATGGAAAACTCTTGGTTTGCTCTACATCTTTGAGAAAGGGCTTCTTTGGAATGAAGGCTTTGGCTAGAACTTATTCTTTGGTATGGAAGTCTCGAGTGCCAAAGCTTGCTTGATGGCCTCTTATAGGGTAGGTGGTTCAAAAGCCTTGACCATCCTCTTGAGAGATTCAGTTAACCCTTCAATGAAGAGCATAGTCAATCTTCTCTTTGTGGTGTCTGACACTATCATCAACAACTTTTGAAACTTTGTAACATAATTCTCCATTGAACCACACTATTTTAGTTGAGTCAAGTCTTTGGAATATACTTCAGGATCCTTTCGATCAAACCTCTCAATCAAATGTTTGTAAAATTCATCATATGAGTCGATGGATTTGTGACCTTGAGTGATTAGACTATGGTACCACCACACGTGTAGTACCTTCCAAATGCAAGGTCAAACTTGATTGCTTCATCTTCGGTCATCAGTTTGAGGTACATATATGTATCTAGCTTTTGTACCCATGCACATGCTGTGCATTTGTTAGATCCATCATAAGGAGAGAGTGTCAACTTCCCTGAAGCTTGTTGTACATCTCTTTGAAAGACTTGTTGTCTACGATTAGGTCTGTAACCATTTCAAGACTTCATGTTCATATAATTGGTGAGTGACATTTTACTTTGGATCTACCAAGGAAGAGTTCTGTATTTTGCATGACAAGCCATAATATCATCAAACAGTGAGTTTTGGGCTTTAGGTTCTAGAGCTTCCACCTCCTTATTTAGAAAGATAGGTTGGATTGGTCTTGCAGCTGAAACAAGAACAATACTTTGTGCGTGGCTCTAAATGGCATACAAATTATTACCTTTAGAAGCATTTGCTTCTCTTGTCAGTTGTCTAGGCATATTCATATTACTGTCCATCTTGTGAAACAACTGTGCCATCATATCAATCATTAGATCAAACTTTCTTTTGGCTTGACCCTCCGAGTTATCACTTACGTTTGTGTTCCTCTCTTATTCTGCCATATTGTTATGCTCTACAATAGGTTCTATAGGAGCCAATTGAGTCTCTAAACTCTCTATAGATTGGCTTCGTTTCTTGATCTCACTCTAGTGATATCTGGTTGCTATAACTGTATTGCATAAAACTAAAATATGCAAAGTTGAACTTTTAACACACCGGTTGGTAAGATGATGAACTTTGAACTATAATGCATACTTTCCTAACACATGGTGTACAATTTATACCACCTATGCTTCACAACACATGGCACCATATTTAGTGGGGTGTTCATTGTCTTCCATCTTTGCGTTACAATAGGTCTAATATGCTCATACAAATCTAAATCAAGGTGCCTAATATGAATTGCTTGCTTTATCTAGCTTAACATGTTTGTAAAATGTCATGTAAGTCTCTCTAAGGATATGAGAGTTTGAATCAGCATATCTAATCACTTGCAAATGTATCTACATGCAAAATTTACACAAAGAGTTAATGCAAATTTTTTCAAAATTTCAATTAAAATTATAAATAGAAATAAAAAGTTAAATAATAAAAATACATATATGTAAAGAAGTTACAAATAGTGTGTTTCCACCTTTCTGTTGCAACGTCTAATATGCTCATAGATTTCCAAATCAATGTCTCTATTATGAATTATTTGTTTTATTTATCGAAGCATGCTGTAAAATGTCTCATAAATCTCTCTAAGGCTAGGAAAGTTTGTACTGCCATATCTAATCGCTTGCAATCTACATGCAAAGCTTTGAAAGAAGAATGAATGCATTTTATTTCTTCAAAATTTGAATCGAAGTTAGAAATCAAAGTTAAAAATTTAAGCAGCCATTCTTAATTACATATATTGTAGTGAACTACCAATTATCATAAAGTACCTTTTGCTTCACCTTGTTCTCTTCAGCTATTTTGGCCTCTCCCTACATTGATAACTCACTATAAACCATCATCCTCTAGCAAAATGAAGTAGCTTGTGTATCCAGTCTTCATTGGTTTGAACTTTGAAGAATTGCTTTTTCAAATAAGTCCTAAAGAGATCAAGTATGATGTGGTTGTAAATAAACACTTGTATGTGTTGAACTTTCGCTACCACATTATAAACTATCTGCCCAGTGTTATTTAATGTGTTATTCAACTCATGGACTCGATTAGGAGTCCAAAAATTGTGTGTATAAGCACTCTTCACCATCATACCATCTAACTTTCAACAGAATAAATCATCACAACCTGTAAAACATTGGAGGCCCCAAACCCCTCTATGGTCTCCATCAAAAGATAAATTAAAATCAACGTCCTTGCACTTTGTTGAGAACTTAGAACCTCCTAGAAAATATGAGCTAGTTGCACATTTAACAATAATATTGTCGTCAATGTCCGATATAAGTCCACACTTATGCAATAAGTAGCAGCCTGTCCTTACCTATAACAATCAACTCACTCTTGAATATTGCGTGTCAAGGAGGATGACATGCAATTTATGTTGAGGATGGGGAGGGGGGCATGTGAGGAACCAATTTTGTCTTTTTCAACATGCTATTAAAGTTTCGCCAATGTACCACATGAAATAAGATGGAAAATATGCCACATGAAATGAGATGGCATGGGCATAATTGTTTTTTTGGCTACATGTGCTTACAAGTTTATCATCCTTGAGATTGTAATCAACTCATCACATATGGCCGTCCTCTTCCTTTTAGTTCATAGCATCTATCCTAGCAGTAGAAGACTCTACAGCGTAACCTATAGCTCTTGCTTAAACTTTCCTAAACATGTTTTCCAATGGTTATATATAATACAAATCATGACTCCTTTTTAGATCTCTATGGTAAATTGTAAGAAACCCTGGTATAACTCATTTTACTTTCCTTTTACTTGTTGACCTTGGTTTTGTCAAAAATTGTCAAAAGGACTATGTGGGTTTGAATGGGCCCTTTGCGTAAGGTTTCACATTGGTTGATGGGCTTTCAAAAGGATTTCTCATTTCACTTTTTACTGTTGGGAAATGTAATTTCTCCCTCAAATAAGATGTAAAACTATTAATTAAATTAGAAGTTTCTAGAGGTTCCTGCTAGACTAGAGATTAGGAATAAAGTAAAATTTGGTAAAGTTCTAGAAGTTATTTTTATGTCAGTTAGGGTTGGATAAATTCTAGAAGTTTAGGGTTAGGTAAATTCTACAAACTTATTTTATGTCGGCCAAGGTAAAATAATATGTCAGCCTATATTCTAGATTATTCTAAATGTATCTAAAGTCCTCTATATAAGAGGCAGATGTAAACCATTTTTCAACAAGCAATTCAATACAAGTATTTGGAGCAGCAGCTCGTATTTTATTTGTGTGTATTTATTCATGAATTGTTGAGTTTATGTTTTCTTATTAGTGTTGATCTGTATCCATCCACCTCTATCAGAGTGGTATCAGAGCACAGGTCCGGAGATTGGTTGAAAATTGTCTGCCACCATTTGTGACAGTCATCAGACAAGTATTGCAGCATTGAATGAAATCACTCAGAATAAACTCAGCAAGGAGGAAGTTGATACAAGTCAGCCTGAAGGAGAAAATAATGCCACTGGTAAGGATTGCTGGAAATGAATATCATATTGTTGTCACTGCATTTTGTGTTGCTAAGAAAGGATTATAGATATTGCAACTGTTACAATAGATGTTGTGCATAAATAAAATTGCAGTTAACAAAATAAGAAGCTGTTGTGTATGCTAAAGCATATTAAGAGTAGTAATATATTAGATTATTTACTCAGTAATTTTCGGTAATGCTGTTATGATTCAACACAGAGGAAAATATGATTTTCTGGCTAAATAAAAAAAATGGTTGTCTACGTAATTGCTGGTAGTTTTGTTTGGACAGAAGACAAATATTTTTCTGAGATAAATAAAATTGGTTGTCTCTGATAAGATTTGTGCTTGAAAAGTTATCATTCTGTGAAATATAAATTGGCCATACAGCTGTAGGAAGGAAGAAGCAAGAATATTTTGGTGGAGTGTTAGCATTGAGGTTATCAGGAAGAAATCAGAATCAAAATAAAAGTAAGGTAAGATTATTTGTTTGATTCAATGGGAAAAGATGATAGAGTAAAAAAAGAGAAAACAAAAGATTTAGAAGAAGAATTAATAAAGGTGAAGAAAGAAAATACAAGTTTAAAATGTGAAAATGATTTTTTAGAAAAAGAATTGGAAAAATTAAGAAAAGAGATCGGAGCAGAAAAATGTAATCTTTTAAATGAAATTAGTGATTATACAGAGGCAATTGAAGAGCTAGAGGATAGGTTAAAGTTTGTGGAACAAATAAATAATTTGCAGGTGAAGGAAGTGTGCAAACTTAGAGAGAAAAATAAAGAGCTTGAAGAAAAACTAAAATTGTTTGATGAGATTAATACAAGGAATGAGGAATTGGAAAAAAGAATGAAGTTGGTTGATGATTTAGAAGAAAAGATGAAGAAACTAGAAGAGGAGAATTGTTTGTTGAAAGAAGAAAATAATCAGCTAAATCAATCATTTATTGCAAATAATGAATGTCTGAAGTCAAAATTGGTTCATGATGTTTCTTGTGGTACAGAGGATTTGAATTCGTGCATTGATAAATGTGTTTTTGCTGAAGAAATTTGTGATAAAAATTGTCAAAAAGATAATGTTGTTAGATGTAAAGGAAATGAAAAAAATGTTGGTTTAAAGATCATGGAAAGAATGGGATACAAAGGTAAAGGCTTAGGAAGGCACGATCAAGGGATGAGAGAGCCAATTAAGCCAATAATGAGGCCAAAGCATGAAGGTCTTGGATATGTGATAGGTAAAGGAAATAATACAGGTGTAACCAAATTTGTTAAAGAAATGGAATGTGTGCAATGTTGTCATTGTAACAGGAAAGGACATACAAAAGATAGATGTTGGGATCTACATCCGTGCAATATTTGTGGTTTGAAGAGTCATTCTGAAAAGAGATGTTGGAACAGAGAGTGCAAGAAAGATTCTATGGTAGATTGTATGAAAATGGATTGTGGATGGGTTTACGGATCGAGTTGGCAGAAAATTACAGGTATGATCAAGAACTTGTTTAAGTATAAAAGTTCGCAAGTGAATGTTGATGGAAATCAAGCAAGGTTTTCAAAAGGCATAATTGATAATAAGTTTGAAGATGATAGCAATCATGGAAAGGCAAGACATCAAAGAAGGTGGAAAGTTACAGATAGTGAGTTTGCAGAGAAGAAGACTTCCAGTTTGAAATTCTGAAAATTTGAAGTTTGAATGATTGCCGCAGCAGTGGGATAAGAGTTCAAAAGAGTTGAGGAAAGAGATCTGCAGATCGTAGAGATGGTTTGAAGTTTGAAGACTTGGACAAAGACAAAGGCATTGTCAAGTTTGAAGATATCAAGCAAAGAAAAGGATTTGCAAAGTCAACAGTCAAGAGCAAGGAAATTTATGTAGAGCAGCATTTGAGGTCAAAATTAGGGGGGAGTGTTGGGAAATGTAATTTCTCCCTCAAATAAGATGTAAAAATATTAATTAAATTAGAAGTTTCTAGAGGTTCTAGTTGGACTAGAGATTAGGAATAAAGTAAAATTTGGTAAAGTTCTAGAAGTTATTTTTACTTTTATGTCGGCTAGGGTTGGATAAATTTTAGAAGTCTAGGGTTAGGTAAATTCTATGTCGGCCAAGGTAAAACAATAATAAAAATAATATGTCGGCCTATATTCTAGATTTTTCTAAATGTATCTAAAGTCCTCTATATATAGAACTCATGTAAATCTTTTTTATGCAAGCAATTAAATGCAAATATTTAGAGAAGCTACCCGTGTTTTATTTGTGTGTGTGTTTATTCATGAATTGCTGAGTTTATATTTGCTTTATTAATGTTGACCGCATTCAATCCACCCCTATCACTTACAACACTTTGACACCTAGGGAAAACCTCCAACACCTCTTTCAAGCATTTCCATCTCAAGTTCATTCCCAAAGAAAAACGGTATTCTGCTCATAAACTCAAAAGCAAAAAAACAGTGGATGCAATGGTAGTTTATCTCCAATGGTAAATGTTGATGCTCCTCTTTTTAGCTTTTTGCTAGAAATCATTAAACAAAATAAAATTCGCAACATCTTTGATTTGGATGCTAAAGGGAGGCAGTCAGGTAACTTTGCCAAATTCTGTAAATTTTTATGGTGAACAGTATTACAACTTACATCAATTTGCAACATACTTCAAAAATTATATTGCAAGACTGTTCTTTCCTTTATCCAGTCCAATGTACGTCATTTTCTCTGATGTTTGCTGTGTATGATTTGACCATTGCTTACAAACATTGATGCTTTCTTTTCATATCTATAACTATCTATCTATACATATACATGCACTCATTGTAAGACAGTTCTTTCCTTTTATCTTGTCTAATGCGCTTCAATTTCTTTGATGTTTGCAGTGTATGATTTGACTATTACTTACAAACCTCGATGCCCTCTTTTTATGGATAATGCCTTCGGGATTGATCCAGCAGAAGTACATATTCATGTTCGTCGAATACCTTTGAGTGAAATTCCCACCTCAGAGGATGAAGCTTCTGCTTGGCTTAATGAAACCTTTCATTTTAAAGATCAGCTTCTTTCAAGATTCTACAAAGAAGGCTCTTTCCCCAACTCTGGCACTGAAGAAGAACTTCCCACCTACAGGTGCTTACTGAATGTTTCTGTAATGGTCGGCTTAACTGTTCTGTTTTCAGTTTTAACTTTTTCTTCTATTAAGTGGATAGGAGTGTATGTTGCTTTGAGCTGTGTTTATCTTGCCGCTGCAACATACTTTAATAGCAGGCCAACTCCCATATTTGGGGTTGAGAAGCAGGTTTAACTGTGGAAAAGACAATATGTCATCAATTAAGCGATGTCAGAGATTGCATTATTTTAAAAAAATAAAAAATAAATCTAAATTATCATTGGATCTCACATTCCTTTTCGCTCTAACTTGTGTTTCATGGATGAAATTCCAACATATGATCATTTTACTTCTGGTATTCACATAACTGATCTTACATACTGTTCGTTTGGTTGAATAAGGCAATTGATTGAAATCACAGAGCACATTATTTATAATCCAATGCTATATATTTTAGGCATCGGTTAAATTTAGTGAACTATTTGGTATTTTAAACAAGCCACAGGGTATTCACTTAGCAGGCTACTTTATAGCATGTTTGAGTACGGTATATTAAATAATATCTTTAATTTTAATATTTGTGTACGCATTTTTGTGTGGATGTATTTGTGAACACATTTGTGATACTATTTATCACAGTATTTATTTTTCATTAATTTTTGTAAAAAATCCTAGACAATCAAGGCAATAAGCAGGTTATTACATCGATCTGTTATAGATTTTATATTTAATTTTATACAAAAATAAAAATATTTGGATAAAAAATACATGCAATATATCAATAAATATAGGAGAGGGGCCTATAGTGGAGCATCCTAACTTGGCTATCTTAAAATCCTACGTGGAAATTTCAAATCACTGTCAATTTTGTACAACAGTTTATTTGGAAACTCATGTGCTTCCATATTTCATTTTAGAGCCACATCATCAAATATGATGCCACATCAACATGCTTTTTGTTGAGGCATCCAAAAAGGCCCCAAAAAAAAGTGAGACCGATAGTGGTGCACTTAGTCATGTTTTATTGGTGTGCCGATGTGGCATCACATGATTTGTTAGTTTGTGTACTTTATGGATAAAAACTATTTTGCAATTGGATATTAAGGTGCTCCATTATGGGGCCCATTGAGGACTACTTCTATCCTCTTTATTGAACCTGTCTAGTTGCGACCCCCTCTCCATACCATCACTTCTAATACACATTAACTCTTAACGCATTACTGATTCTAGATAAATTAAAATAACCCCTTTAAGAAACATAACAATAAATGTTACAATAACATTGATGATTCTCAACATAAAACATATGCAGAGATAATTGTTTCAAGCTCGCCTCGATGGAAGCTTTTGAGTTCTGTCTTCCTCGCCTGACATTTTGAATTAAGAATCTCGCAGAACGCCCGCCACAGGCTACGCACCTATCGCCGAATGCAATTTGATTGCCAGGATCTAACTGATCCTCCCCTCCCCACACGGTGGGAATCCATTGGTGTTTCGACGCTCACTGAGGTTGTCTATTCGGACTCTTCTTTGTGCCCTCGGGCCGGTGTACTGAACATTTTGGAGCCTCTTCAGCTTCCCACCTGTGCATGAACGGGCTCTATGGCCAAGCCCCGCCAGGTTCTGCGGGTGTGGTCCCTAATGATGGTGTGTGCTTTTCTCACCGGGTTGGAGGAGGTCAGCCGAGTTACTGCTTTTGGGTTTCCCCCATCCCTCTCGAGGGGCGCTTCATGCCAATGTTGTGAAGTTTTCCAAGAGACCCTCGAGGGTAAGCGTTGTACAGCCTATAAGCAAGCAGCTGCGCTTGCTCCTATTGTTTCTCTTGGTAAGGAAGTTTCTGATAATATATATTTCTATTCCAAAAATGCTCTTATTTGTAGATTTTGTCACTTGTGGCCTTCTCTTCCTGACTTGCACCTTTGGATTACCAATCACTGGTTTCCTTTGGTGGATGGCATGATGGAGATTTACCCTTCTACAAGGGGCTTCTTTATGGTGAGTTTTAATTCTCCTAAATATAGACAAGCTATTTTAGCTCATGGTCTGTGGATGTGGGATTCTCATCCCCTTTCCTTGAGACCTTGGGTTTTTTCTTTTAACCCTTTGAAAGAACCTTTGGATGTGATGCCTGTTTGGGTAAGATTGCCCTATAATCCCTTACAGTTCTGGTGTTCCTCTGCCTGTGAGGGCATTGGTAATGCTATTGGCAGATTTTTGAAAGTGGATAGGGCTTCCAAGAATTTCACTCATATTTCCTTCACTAGGATTCTGGTGGAGGTTGATCTATCAAAGGGTTTACCTAGAGAGGTTGTGTTGCAAATTAATGGTTGGTATTAGTCTCAACTTGTGGATTATGAGGGTCTTCCTTTTTGCTACAAATGTTGTTTTTTTGTTGGCCACTTGGCTTGTGACTACTCTAAAAGCTCCCGCCTTGTTTCTTTACCTACATGGTGGAAGAATTCACTCCGTGAACACTTAATAGTTCACGCTACGGCTGAATCTGCTTCTTCTTCTAATGATGAATCTAGGCCTACTTCCCATTTTGTGAGGCTTAATATGAGTGTTGTGATGGATGTTACTCCTCAAATGATAGTTTTTGCTCCACCTGACTTGGTTGTGGTGGGTGCTATTCCTTCTGTGGATACTGCTATGCAGCCTTTGGATTTGGTTGTCCCTAATGTTGTTTATGTTGCCTCCTCTAAGGCCAATGTATTGGAAAATGTTGTAGTAAGTCCTGCAAATTCAGACTTGGTTTCAAATGTTGTACCTAATGTTTCAGTTGTTCCTCTAGTTTGCTACAATGGAGGGGAGTCTTCCCCTTCTAATCAAAATCTCTTAGTTTTAGTTTCTGATTCTCCTTGGACTACGGTTCATAGAAAGAAGAAACATCCTTCTAAGAAGGTCACGGTCTCGTTTAACTCACCCTTAGAGGCTTTACTTGGTTTAAGTGTTGCTCCTTGAATAGTTC
>VDFB02185178.1:0-62829 GCA_007258455.2 Sequoia sempervirens | reverse complement strand
TTTAATAAAATAACATTGGGATCATCATTTTCTACCTTGGAATTGATTCTAGTGAGTTTTTGATAAGGAAAATTAGGTTTTGAAGGGACCCCAAAACCCTTTACAAAGATGAAAAGTTGCAAAAGAAATTAAACACTAAACCCAACAGCCCAAAAAACCAAAAAACTAATAAAAGAAGTAACAACAACAACTTGTAAACAAACCCAACAACAAAAAGCATCAACAAACCTATTGAACCAAAAAAGGGAGCACACGCTATAGTAACTTATCTAAGACAACAGTTGAGGCCATGTTCTCCTTAATGACCTCCTCATGCATACTGATAACATCCTTTAGCTCTTCAACAACCACAATAGCCCTCTTTTTGTCTTACTTCTCATCCTAAGGCACAGACCAGCTTGCAAGTCTTTATACAGCGCAGGAGTAGAAGCCTCTGCTTTCTCCACGAAATAAGAGCCACTAATCTCTTCAATCATATTCTCCATATCACCCATGTCAAGAGGTTTACCCATCCAATTCAATGCTTCTCATTCAGAACAGAAAGACCCATCGTAGTGGTCTTCAAAGAATTATTATTGATATTGACCACTGTTTTTAAGTCCTCCAACATCTTTCAAATTCTATCCTCCAGGCTTGCAACTCTGTGTTCTGAAATTTTATTAACAATACCTTCCAAAGAGGAAATCCTTTCCTTGTGTGTAGCCCCCAAATTACTAGCATCCATGAGAACCTTATCAAGCTTAGCATGCATTGATTTCACTATGCCTTTTATTTCACACTCCTTTTGGTTGCTCCCAAGAATAGCAACACAAACATCCTACCAATTTTTCATCTAAAGATTGAGCTCCTTTACCTCAATAAATAACCACTTAACCAAAGAAAGCAGTTTTCTTGTTCCATCTTCAACCATCCTACAAACCATATTCATATCAATTTCATCCCAGTTAATCAGAGGTTGATCATTTTGCTCCAAGTCATTAGGGGCATCAACATAATCCCTATTGTGGTCGTCTTCTTCTTTGGCGGGGGAATCCTCAACCTTCACAATGTCCACCTTGATCCTCTCCTTCTCTAGAAAGTCATCCAAATTAGCTAACACTTCCAAATGCTCCTTCTTCACTTGCCTCTCAGCCGAAGAAAAAACCTAAGAATAATTAACCACTTAAATACCCTGCATTTCAACAGGACTAGTATCAATCGACTTATTCTCCATCATAGAATAACCCAAAACAGCAGGATCATTCGACTAATCACCCACATTTTTTGGAACCTTAAGCCCTAACACAGGGGAGCTCTCTAGCCGACCAGTCTTACCAGGAACAAGGTTCCCCAAAAAGGCATTTTGAACACAATCAACATTTAAATGAGCCACTTCACCCTCAAGAGGACATCCCTTCAAACCCTCATTACCTGAAGACAACACATGATTCGCATTCGGACCAGGGGCTTTCGCTTCATCACCTATCACAAGCTTCCTTTTGGCCAAAGCTTTAACTTTCTTCGAGCCTTTGGTTTTCCCCTTCGAAGAATTTTTGATAAAATTAGCCAAAGACTCCCGTAACTCCACATCAGTCTCATAACCCTTACCCCACTCTTTTGAATCCTCTTCCCCTTCCGCAGAGCCTTCTTCATCAACAAACATATCCTCATATTTTGACTCTTCCTCCTCAGAACTACCAACCCATTCACCAACAAAGTCCCCAGTATCATAACCATCATTTTTAACCCCCTTCTTACCAGGAGTCTTAGGGGAAACCGAAATCAATTTAAACTTGATATGAGCAAATAACAAACTCATAAGCCCTTCGTGAAGAACCATCTTCTTAGGGTTCTTCTTGTGGTCTTCAATACTCTTCTCCATAGAGAGTAACAGATAAAAAGGAAAGGAGATAGAAACCTTATGCCTAAAATGGTTCAAAAGCACAAAGTGATAAGAGTAAACCATAAAGAATCTACCTTCAAGGGTGAAGTAGTACATAATGGCCTTCACAAGGTCCCTCCAAAGTGGCTTCAGGGACTTCCTAGCATAATCGCCACTTCCAATTTCCCTAAGCTGATTCCTCTCATCATGTTTGAAAAAGTTCACAAAAGCCTTCTTGGCCACACCCCTGTCTTTGAAAAACTTCCTCCCAGTAACCAAAAGACCAGTTAACTCTGCAATGAGATCCTCATCAATACAAAACTCAACACCCTTGTACCGTAACGACCTCACATTCCAACCTTTCACAAAGAAATTAGTGGCATCAGGGTCTGAGCCTTGAATTCTCTGCATAAATTACAAATCCCCCCAATTCTAAATGCTTCCACATAGTAGCATTCTTTTGAAACTCTTC
Organism: Sequoia sempervirens; assembly: GCA_007258455.2. NCBI lineage: Eukaryota > Viridiplantae > Streptophyta > Pinopsida > Cupressales > Cupressaceae > Sequoia > Sequoia sempervirens. The sequence goes on along the minus strand of VDFB02185178.1, from coordinate 60,496 downwards.
ACAGGAACTCAACTCAATTCTGCAATGGTCGCCACCCATGGTAACAAGCAACAACCCAAAACACAACAAAACCTGGAAGAAATGTAATAGAAAAAAGAACCAGGCACTATTCAAAATGATACAACAAACACCCACAATATGTGTGGGCTTCTCATTCCAAGTACTTCCCTTCCAAAACTGTTAGTCCATCCTTTTATGGAAACCAAGGAAAAAATAATTTATCAGATATGGCAAGGTTCGAAGTTCCAGTACCAACTCAAAATATGATGAAAAACCTTTCCTCAAGGACACCACCCCTATAAACAAGCCATCTGGTCATTATTAGAAATACACTTCAAATTAATAGGTAGCGATTCAAAAGAATCCCACTCAAATCTCTCCAAAACTCTCATGTTGGCAACACCATCAGCCAACATGTTTGCTTCACGAGAAACATGTGTGATTTTGATCTCCTCAAAAGAGTTTATAATGGTGATAGAATCATTAATAAAATGAGCAATAGACCACAAAGGGGGGCACTTCATTAAAAGACAATTTATCACATTAAGAGAGTCCCCCTCCAACCAAAGCTTAGAAACCCCTTGTGACTTAGCTAAAACAAGCCATGGTAAGCTGTTGCAACCTTCGCAAATAGATTCTAGTGAGTTGATTTAGTAGAGAATGAAAATTTATTATGTGTTTAACAATATTATCCCCTTTCAACATCTTCAATCCAAATAATTTCTGCTTTAGACCCATTTTTGCTCTTGGTGCCTGTGAGCCAAAAAATGAATTAAGTGAATCATGTACAAGTCTTTTACCATCTTCATGGCATCAATGTGGTGTAGGCATGAATTAGAGAGTCCAAGTCTTGTTATCACTATGGCTTTCCAATCTTTATTGGTCCACTTCACTGTTGCGTCAAGATCTAGTGGTTTTGGTGCGATTCCCTTCATGAAATCCCATACATATTTTTCAATCAAGATCAATTGAAGTTTAACTATGTACTCACATATTTTCATTAAGGTGATGAAAACCATCAACGTGCTCTTGTATAACAATACACTGGTAATATTTGTACCTTTAACCTTTGTTGTAAGAGCTAAACACCTTGGTTGTTTGGACAAATGCTCAACCCTGTGAAGAGAATGTTGTTGAAAGGTAAAAATTGACCAAAAACTGCATTTTTATGAGAAAATCACCACAAATCCAATAGGTCTAAAGATAGGCGCATGTAAATTAAACACCCCTACCACCTCAAAAAGGCCATTTGCTCAAAAAGATGTCATGCATGAAGATGCATCTCAATTGAGGCAATAGGCATCAATCATAATTTGAAATCAATGCAAACCCAAATACCAGGGAAGAATAATTCAATTCTTGGAATGGGCTATTTTTTCCATTGGAGGAGCTTCAAACCCTCAATCCCAAACTATTTCATAGTTGTGGCAGTGGAAATAGATTTTTTAGAGATTTATTTGGCCCAAATGGGTATTGAGATTAGATCTCAAACTTAAAAATAACTGACCAATATTCCAACAATATCTTTTTCAAATTATGGTTACAAACTTTCTCTCCAAGCTACTACTTTTTCTTAAGAATGGCATGCAATCACCAAAATAGGATGGATAAAACCAACTCAAAATACAAAACAAAGGATGCTGAAAATAGAAATCTTGAAACTAAAGCCCTATGCTGGAAATTATAATACTTCAGTGATTTATGAATACATTGGAATGCATTTATAATTTATACAAGTAAATCCAACATGTGTTTGTATTCATATAGGTAAAACAAATTAACAAGCAATATAACTAAGCAAAAAACTCTCTAATAGATCTATCTACCAAACAAATGGTATACTAAGCTTGATATTCTACCTCTAACACTATAGCTAGGTAGTTACAAAATTATTTATTTATTTCCCGAAGCACATTTTATGTATCTTTATTTTTTCATTGAGAAATGATTTTTACCTCTGCCACACTTATGCATTTTTTTCATCTCCATCATGTCTAACAAAAAAACAACTTACCAAAAGAAAATCACCTTAGAAATACAATCACTACATTTTTGACTCTCGAGTACCAGAAATAGAATCTATCCATGTAGAATCCATAAAAAAAAAGCTTGATAACATCTCCAATGGCATCTACAAGTGAAGGCCATAATTACTCAGACAATTAGGAAGTCAAATGGTTGAAGTTCCTAAATGCTATGAAGATACATAATAGATAGTTTATATTGTAATATAACAATTTCTTATAATTTTGTGCTTGGTTCTATTAGTGTGAGTGTTTTAGGTATAGATGGATGTGGAGAAATGGTTATGGTCTGTCAGAGCTTCAATTGGTTTTGTCTATGTGTTTTGTTTCTAGAACAAAGTTTTGTGTGGTCATTTCATTATGAGATCATTAGAGAAATTTGTGTTATTATGTGTCTAAGGGAAATATTCAACATTTTGGTATTGAGTCCATTTATATATAATCTCATGTTTGTATGCAATATGGCACCTTTCAAACCATCAATAAAACCTCACCTAAGGACCCAATGAAATGACATATATCTTCCTGTGAAGATTACCCATGTACAAAAATCCATTAAAATTATTCAATTCTCAATACAATATTATACCACAAGGTAACTGTCTGAAGGTGGGCAACACACACTTTCTTCATATGGACCACTACACCAAATATGTATAGATAAGAAAGTTCAACTCTATTTTCTAGTGAGCTTGGGGGCATCAATAGCTCCATTAGATGGATCACTTGTTGTCCATAGATAAGAAAATTCAATTCTATTTGCTGCAAGTTTGTTTGCCATATTGTGCTTTACTGTTTATACCAATCTCAGAACTTGCCCTTGTCCTTATCCCACATCCTTTGTTGACTATATTTATATATAATATAGTTGCACCCTTTTTAATTTACTCATGTGCACTAAAACAAAGTGTGAAGGAAGGTTGATACTGGAGGGGGCACTAACATCTAATGAGGTTTTGAAGGACAAAAGGTTTTCATCCTTCAATTGGTACCTAAAGGCTTGGAGCTCCTTCCTTAATGTCCACGAAGTTATTGGTTTGTTTAAAAAGCATAATTTCCATAGTCTTGAGCATTTCCCTGATTGTTCATAGAGGATGAAGTTAATGGTAGGCATACATTAGTTCACCTTTGTGTGACTTCAATAAAGGGAACACCATAGCCAAAAGTACAAAAACTCATCAGGGCAAAGAAATTTTTTCCTAAATAATTTGGTATGGAAGAGGGTGCAAGTGTAGGTTTTGAAGAGAACTATTTTGATATTAACCAAGACACTATATCCATGGTTTGATCTCAAGTTAAGTTGACTAAAGGTTGCAAACTTCTTGGGTAAGGCCATCTTTAACTTTTTCTTTAGATCCTTAGCATCCACTATTTATCCTTTAGACTGATTTCAATTTAATCTTTTAATGGTTTTATTGACTATAAAATTGTTGCTCTAGCAGATGCACTAACCATATATTTTATAGTCCCACTAAGAAGTTGGAGCATTTTTTCTACGATGTATATTTTGCATATTGCTTGTTTAATTTACAAGTTCTCATTTTTATTATTTGATGGTAAATATGAGGCTTAAGTGACATTAATAAATAAAATAATAAAATACATTTATCAAGAAGAATAGTACGTCATGAATTTCCTCTTTCTATCTAAGGAAACATCACCTACTTAGTGTGACTCAGAATCTAACATCTACATTATATTTCCTAGGAGTGATACTAAGAAGATAAATCATCTAGAAGTAGAAACCCATGAAAAATACCACAAAAATCCTCTGAATCCTTCAAAAGCATAAAGAATGTCACAATGGTGACTATAATTTAGATTTTCCTTGATTACATTGCCCCCTATTACTCATCACAAAAAATCAAACATATAACTAACAAAAAATATAAGATGTGTTTCTTCTCAAAAAAGTGACTAAAAAATGCTCAACGGTTTGCCTTACAACATGTTCAATGTCATCCTTCTTTTTAATTGCATAGCTGCAAATGCAAACAAAGACAAATTAGAAACTATTTGAATCATCAAACCTACAAAAATAATAGGTGATTTTTGGCATTTTCTCTAATTAATTGAATTACCAATCCATTACTGTTTGAAGAACCCTTTGCAACATCTATTAGTTCAATGGAGATATATCAACTGCTTGACGCCTCACAACACCAACAAAACCAATCTTTGTAGCATCTTCTTGTGGACTACTGCCAAAAGTTTCAATGGATACCATATAAGATATTTTGGACGCATAAACATATGACAAAACATAGTTTAAAAAACACTTTCAATCCCAGAAAATTGCCAGTAACACAAAAACAACAAAACCACAAACTATTCATAACAAACAATACTAATTAGATGTTTGGATGGTAGGTCAAAAGATCAATGTTACAGCTAAAATGAGACCAACCCTATTAAATCATGGAATATTAAGTGGAAACTTTTCTCTACAAATGAATCTAATTGAAAGGCAGTGGAGGAAAACCTGTATGAACACAAAAATTAAAAAAAATGGAGACACTAATGATAGTTGCTCAAAAAGAAAAAGAACTAATGGATTTAACAAGGAAAAATCTAACAAAATAAAACAACATGAACAAAAATTAGAATTACTTAAGACAAAACCAAAGAAATATAATGAAAAGCTACCCTCCCTAGTCAAACCAAGGTCCAATTGAAGAGGAAATGAAGAGCTTCGTCTAATGAGAGGGATGGAATAAAAAGGGACAAAGAACACTAACATGTTAACAATGGAATCAACAATAATCTGCAATGAGTTTTGATCCATAATAAGATGAATGATTTTCATCACATGTCTAATGATAATTAATTTTTTCCATTGTTGCGCCCATGCATCATCAAAGAAAACCCCTAAATTATTGAAACCCAAAAGCTCCATATGGAAAACTGCAATTCCTAAAACAACAACAGATGTGTGTATCATCAGACATGTGATGGAAATTTGATAAGCTTGTTAGGGTTGTGCTAGGCATCATCAGATAGGGTTGAAGGGAGCCAAATTGAGGGTGGGGAGTTAATGTGGGCAAGCCAACCTTTACAGCTTGATCAAAATCCCTATGCAACCTTCGACGCCAATCCACACATTATTCTTTTCAAGCTCATTAAACCCATCATAGGTATACACCGATGAGAAAAAATGGGTGGAGTTTGTAGGAAAAATTTACAAAAGCCTACCATTGCAGAATCTTTTTAAAATGAGACAACCAAAACCTATCTCCCTTGAATTGTTGCTTCAATCTATTCATAGTAAACAAAAGTATATTTGAAAATGTCAGAGTTTGAGGGCTGAAGATAAGGACAATATTGTTCAAAGTTTATTTCTCGGCATTACAAATACGACTTTAGAAATCTAGCATGAGACAATTCTGGTAGGCAAAGCCCACAATAAATAGCCTATTGGCTAAAAATATGACTTTAGAAATCCAGCGTGAGACAATTCTGATAGGAAAATCCCACAATAAATAGCCTATCGGCTAATAAAAAATTATGGTTTACTTGCAAATCTAAAAAAATTTATCTTCTTTCAACTTGTAGCTTACAACTTGCAATGTGTAGTCATCAATTGACTTTAAAGAGAAAATTAAGGTTTTATAGAAAAAAATTATACCCGAAGATGTAATAACTAAAAACTAAATGTATTAATAAGCTTGCATAATCATTCATAAAATTTGTAACACAAATTAATGAAGGGATAGGCTATTGTGTTTTCCTTCATATTCCTTCCTCTACTCCAAAAGCTAGAAAATGTAAGATGAAACAAGTGCCACATACCGGTGAGTATTTGTCTGTGGTATTGTAATAAAAATGTTTATTGTCAATTTAGAGGTAATTAAATAATGTGTTATCTAGTTGATAGATGAGTTGGCATGACATAGTGATTTAGAGGTAGGTAATTAATAGTTTGAGTTCAATGTTAATATATATATTTCAAGGTTAATATATTTCAATGTTACTAGGACAGTGAAGATTATAATTGTTAGGTTTGACCTTGACCCCAAGTTTTATTGTGTTCAAAGTAAAATAAATCTTAAGTATATAAAATAAAATAATTCTTACATCCCCCATTTTATGGGGCTTGGAAGGATGATCTTTGCTCAAACCCGAGGGTGGATGTGAAGTGACACCCATCAAATGAAGGCTAGGTCAAGGTGAACTTTGATGGTGCATCGCAGGGTAATTTGGGTCCATCAGGTGCAAGTTACATTTTAAGAGATCATTCGAGTAAGTGGATAGTAGAGTGGGAAAAAAGTTTGGTAGATGTGATGAATAATGAAGCTGAATTCCAAGCAACATGGTTGGGTATTCAATTGTGTAAGTGATTAGTAATAAGAAAGATTCATTTGGAAGGTGATTTCATGATTACTATTAATGTGATTAGAAGAAGAATGACCCCTAATTGGAAGCTAAATAGGTGGCTAATTAAAATTTTGAAAGAGTTATATGACATGGAAGATTTCAAAATCAACCATACCTATTGGGAGGGAAATGTAGAAGCAGATTAACTGTCGAAGGATGCAATAAATTTGGTCAATGAGCATGATAGTACACTAGTGCTCAATATATTTGATCCCACATGAGTGGAGGTTGTTGGCATGATAGGAAGTGGGGAAGATTAAATACGTTATCAATGTCAACATCTATCTTTGGTAAGCAAGGCGATGGGTGACAACTCAAAATAGCAAGGCAGGTCTTAAATTTGCTAGATTGGCTTGAAAGAAGCTATGGAGACAACCATTTTCTTGGGGGCAAAGGAGCTACAAATAACATTTAGAGGTGTGGTTTTAGATTTGTGCATCAAGTGAGGAGGCATTGAGAGCAGTGAAAAACATTCTTGGTGCAAGGTTTATGTTGTCTACTTACCGTTTCATAGTAAATTTTGATGTGTCTTCCATATTTATGGTGTGGCTTCTCCACACGTGGGAGGACATTGAGGTCATGAGATTCATAATGTGTCGACTAGTTGTTGCAAGGTGGAGGGAAGAGATTAAGTTTTACCTGGGCATGGTGGTGTCTACCTTAGATTTGAGGCCCTCAAGTGGTGTCTGGCCATTGTTAACACAACATTTTAATAGCCCATGGATACCTTTTGTCCTATGGAGTGTGGGTGAGAACCAAGAGGTGAGTACAAGAGAGGTGGAAGGCAATATAGCCCTCCTGAAGGAGATTGTTGGGGTCTTAATTTAATAGCTCAAGTGGTGGTTCTAGCTCTCCCAACAATCTAGGGTGGTGAAGAAGAAGATGAGATACAAGATGAGAATGGATGTAGATGACATCATTTAATGTGTAATGATGCATGTTCATAGGCTCAAATATGTAATTTGAAGAATGAAAAATATATTAAGAAGGAAAATAGATAGAAATGCATAAAAGAAATGAATACAAAGATATTATACCTTCATAGCCTCTATCCTCATGGATTGAGCTCACAAGATGCACCCATGTCTTGTAGATTTTCTCAAGCATTGATAGTGGATATGGTTTCTCAATATTTTAGTAACATAATATTAGCATAAGATAAGTGATGAAAATGGGATGGGAGGCCTCTCTTTTGTAGAAATGAGATGGGAGAAATCAAGGACCAAGATTGATTGTTTGATGAATGGCTAGGATTGATTGAGAAGTAGGGTTTGGATCAAGGTTGGGTGGAGTATTAGTATTATGGCAAGTGTCACAAAATGAAAGGGGGTAAGAGGTGAGGTGTGCTCACATGTGTGAGCACACCTTGGGAAGAGAGTGTGTAAGAGGTAGGGTGACTCTTAGGGTAGCTTGTGTAAGAGGTTAGTGGGGGTAGGTGAGATCTAGGAATTTAAAATTAGGAAATAATGGTGATAAGGATTGGGGATGAGGTTTAGATCAATTAATCAAAGATTAATTGATTTAATGAGAATGGGTTGAGTCAATAACCATGCATTTATTAACTTGAGTAGAATTAAAAGTTGGAGAATGGGATAATGAGGATTAGGAGAGGGATAAAGTTAATTAATCGAGGATTAAATTTAACTTAAGAAAGGTTAAGGAATTTTAGAGGAATATGGGAAAAATGTAAGCTCTAATTAAATAAATGTAGATTTATTTAATTAAAGGTAATGGGGAAATTTATTAAATAAATAATGAATATTTAATTAATTATTAGGATAAGGGAAGTGGGTTAAATTAATTAAATAAATAGCAAGTATTTATTTAATTAATTTTTTATTTTTTATTTTTTTGTTATTAAATATTATTTTAGGTGTCTACATAATCTTTTTTGTTGTTTTGCTTGGTTGAAATGTCGCATTCCTTCAATGTATTATGGGTTGGGCCCCCTTGTGCCCAATTTATATATCTAAAAAAGACTTACATAATTTTAAAGTAAAATGAAATAAATTTTAAATAAATAATTAAATTCAAGAATGATATCTTTTGAAATAATATATATTTACTATTTATGTAGAATTTACTCGAAGAGTTATTTTTATTTAATTTTAACTCTAACCACCATTCTAATCGTAATTCTAACCCTAACCATAAACATAATTGTAACCCTAATTTTAGTTCTAACACTAATTATAACTTTGATTGTAACCCTAACCATGGCTCTAATTCTATTTGTAGCTATTAGCAAGGAAAATATTAAAATATAGAGACATGACAAGAAAACCTACCACAAACCACTATAGATAGGTTACGAAGCTCCTGGTCGACAAGTCACCACTAGGAAGAGATATGTTTTGTAAGGAACATATCTCACTAGGAAAATATATGTATAGAGTAGAATAGAATGTAACATGGTGAGATATAACTAGAGAAATATATGGACAATAAATAAGTGAATAGATAGAAAGAAGAGAAGATGTTTAATGCACAAAGATATCTAATGGAATGATGGGAATGCAATATATGTTATATGAATATATCGACATTAATCAATGGTTATATATGATATTATGGTTGTAAATTAATTTATGTTTATAAGTTATTATGAAGCCTTATTTGATTATGTGGCATAGATTAATCTCTAATCCCTCTCGTATGCTGAGTCTGGGGTATAAATTCAATACATAGAGAATACTTGGGGCACAAAACTCTGGTTTGTGATCCCTCACTTCTCTTTCTAATAGTTGTTCCATTGTTAGGACCCTGGTTAGGTAGTACAAAGGAGGTAAGAAACCAAAATTAAAATTTTGACTCAGGAAAGATATCATAAAGAAAGAAAGAAAAAATTCTTATAACTTGTAACACTATCTCCTTGGCGTCAACCTCATGAGAGGGGATTAGGCATCCAAGTGATAGAGAATGGAAATATGGGGATCTCCAAAAGGAATCCCTGAAAATATGTGACCAATCACTATAGATACAAAATAACTACCATGGAATGAAATAAGGAGTATGTAACACAAAATCATAAACACCCATGGAAAAATGATATAACAAGAAAACTAGAGAAATTAGAGAGGAGATTAATTTGACAAGGAAAATAAACATGGCAAGTTAGAATATAGAAGAAAGGGAACAAAGAAAGAATAAGGAAAGACAAGAAAGACATTACAAAAGAATGGAGACTGAGAGGAAGGGAGGGAGAGAGAGAGTAAGCATTCCAATGTGGTTGTTGTTGAATGTGCCAATGTGGATGTTGTCGAGGAAAAGTGTTATACACATAGGATAACTACGAGGGTAGTGAATCATTTATACATTAAAACCTTCAAAACCTTATTAAGTATTAGTATGTGTAAGGGGGAAATATGTGTTCAGATTAGTATCAATCAAATCAATCAAATGAAATCAAAGCAAAGGATAAAACCCAACCTACTCATGAAATGCAATTGCCATAGCTATGAATTCAACAAACAAGGATAACACAATGAAACTGAAACACAAATGAATTCAAACTACACAATATTACCATCCCATGTTGGAGTGTATTTGTGTTGATCTTGATATGTTGGATTGATTTTCAACACAAAGCCTCCATGATTTGCAAAAGCTTGATAATGATGATGATGACGCCCTGGAATGCAAGAGCGTTTGCTCAATTTTCTCAAGAATCACACTAACATGACCTCTCCATGAATTCTCCAACTAAATTATGAGAGGGATGGGGGTTATTTTATAGATTTTCTTATTTTAGATGAACGATTTGGATGCAAAGACCAAAGATCAAGATCAACGGTCAATGTCTGTTGAGAGGAAATAGATAGAGTAGTTAACTGACGTGATTAATCCAATTAAGGGAATTGATTGGATAATCAATGGAAATTTGATATCTTAATTAGTGGGATTAGAATAATCGATGGAAATGATTGATCAATTAGCAAATTAGATTGAGTAATCAGTAGATGTGATTTGATCAATCAAAATGTGCGAGGATAATTAATTAATTGAATAATTAATTAATCTTGAGAGGAGAGTGCAAGATGAAATTGATTTAATAAATAAAAGTTTATTTATTAATAAACCATGTTGAGTGAATTTTGGGGAATTAAATAATTAATGTTTATTTAATTTGGAAGAGGGAAAGTAGATTAATTAAACAATTAATGATAACCATTTAATTAAATTAGAAGAATAAGTAACGTTAGAGACATAATTAAATAATTAATGTTTATTTAATTAATTAGGAGGAATAAGGTTAAATCAGTGATAACATAGTGAATTAGTTAAACAATTCAAGATTATTTAATTAATAGAGGAAAATAGGGTTAAATGATGGAAATGATGTTAAAAGGAAATTAATGATGCAAATGAAGTGAAATGATGCCAATAATGGAAATTTGTAGTTTTTAGGATGTGTGATGTGTGAAGGCATTTTGACATGTCTACATTTTGCCCCTCTTTGACATGATGTACTTGTTCCATTGTTTCAAATAATTTGATGCTCAAATCAAGATTTGAATTTTTTTTTCATGCCCCATTGTGCCTTGGTGGTCAATGGAAGGATGAGAGGATGTTAGGTTGCTCCCTCAAGAGATTAGCTGAAAGAATTACTTTTTCTGGTCGGGCTCGTGCAAAGGTTCAAGAGTAGTTCCAATGCATAGAGGATGTGAAATTAGGCCCTAGGGGTCACGTTTAAGGTTCAAAATGATCTAGGATGCTCAAAATTTAACCTAAGAGGGTTCCAAGGGTAAAAACTTAGAGTTTTGGGGGGTTAAATAGTAAATTAGCGTTGATTTACCCCTCATTTGCACTTTTAACCTTAGGTACTTTCAAAGCTCTAGTGATCTTTTGCTACAATTGTTGATTTGTGATGGCATGAGTTTCGAGTGCACCACATCGAGTGGATGCAGTTCGTCAGTACCAGTGACCAACCAACCCAAGGATTGCGATACATATAATTTTCGTTTTCACTTTCATCTTTTTATGTTTCTGCATTTAATGTTCAATTTTTTTTAGGATGATAGTGGTAATTCTCCAATTTTGTCGCTATTGACGTGATATGAATGCTATTGTAGTATGTAGGTCGATCACCATCGTAGAAAATTCACACTATCATAAAATTGAACTGCTATAGTTAAAACTCATCACTATTGTCCAATTGTTGTTGTCAAAAATAACCACACGTTGGAAATTTTAGGGACATGACCGCTATTACAAAAATCAACTACTATTGTGGTAGAAACAAACTCACTATCATGATAAGGAGCCGCTATCATAGTAAAATAGGACCACTATTATAAAATAGGATTGCTATCATCCTAGAAAAGCTCACTATTGTTAAAAATGATTGTTTAAGCTAGTTTGACTATAAATTAAAATTTTTGATTTGATTTTCTAGCAAAAATTTGACATTATAGATTGAATGTTTGTAGGCGGTCCTTAAACCATTGTATTCCAGAGAGCGACAACTGTGACACCTATTGGATTCTAGGAGCTTGAGAGAGACTCCGTAGATGTAGTTGGACTATGACATATCACATACATACCCAAGATTAGAGCACACAAGGCTACGATGATCGCTCTATTGAGAAATGTGACTCAAATTTACTGGCTTGATTGACTTCCTAGAGCAGTTGTGTTTTCCTCCTTCACTGGCTTGAGTTAAGTCGCTATTTTCAAGTTTATCTAACTAAAGTCATGGGGTTCTAAAGTTTCATAACCTCCTGACTTAGCGACTGTGAAGGGGAAGTGATCCCTTTGTTGTTGGCATGTCATAGCTTTTGAGAACTTTGTAACCTCCGACACGAGGTTCAAAATTTTGGGTTTTGAGCGACAGAGCAATCCCTTTATTGGTGAGTTGTGGATTTTGGGAACTTCACAACCTCCGACATGAGCTTTTGAAGTTCAATTTTCCAGCAATATAGAGACTTGGATGCCAATGGATGTGGGGACCACTTGGGACCTGATAAGGATGGTGGATCATGATGAAGGCCAACAAGTGGAAATGATGTGGAGGATAGGTGGCATGTGGGCCCATGTGCTTGATGAACGTTGCTGTGACTTAGTGGTATCACTGGGACTTTGTGTTGGGTCTCATCGATGGAACGATGGAGTGGTGAACATACTGATGACTCTCATCAATGGGACTCATGGACTTCTGTGGGACTCTTGATCTTGTCTCATCGATGACCCGATAGGCATGAAGATGTAATGTGAATGTTAGTGGGAATTCCCTGTATCGGTGGGAGATGATATGATGTCTCTCTGATATGGCGATGGTTGACTCGATGACTCATGGAGAACCCTAAGTTCGACAGTGGAGATTTGTTCGACTGCTTATCTAATGACCAAGATTAGACATTGGATGATGGCGTGTGGCTCGAGGTGAACAAGTAACCCTAAAGGGGTGCGACAGTTGAAGAGTCAAATAGAGAGCAAAGGTTACTAAGGGTGGTTGGCCAAGAGACTAGGTAGTTGAGAGAGAGGAGGACAATCTCGATGCTGAGAGATGAATCTTGCAAAAGGTGAATGTTGAGCAGCTATGTGACAAAGAGGCCAAGAGGCCCATGGTTGAGCCATGAGGCTATGTAGCTAAAAGAGATGTCTCTTGCTGTGTGAGATCAAAGTAGCGTTATGTTGCCAGATACTCTCCAAAATGGAACAAGATGTAAAATTTGTAAAGACCGTGAGCCTGATATTGTATTGTAACTATATTTTGTTGCTAAATAATACAATGGCGATCTGGGCTTTTGGAGTGTGGGGTGTTTTTACCTATAAGGGTTTTCCCCACATATATCTGTGTGTTCATGTCTTATGTTTCATCTTTCATGGTTGTTAGTTCTTGTTGAATCTGTTAATGGTGTTGTTTGAAACTAGTTGATTGCATGAGTTTCTCTCAAAAGGATCAATGTGGAAAATGAACTATGTTTGATTCCGCTTTATGGCATAGCAGTACGTGTCTTTGAGGCAATCTAATGGAATAAGGTTGTCAAAGGCACTGTTGATCTTGGATGTTTCTTTCTGAGATGACCAATTTTTTTTCCCAACAAGTGGTATCAAAGCCTTCTTCTAGGTTCTGTTTCTCCCTAGAGATGTTGGCTCTGGGTATTCCTTCTGTGAAGATTTCTTAGTCTTTTAGGCTTGAGGAAATTTGGAGGAATCGACTGATGTATTGATCCTTTGGTGGGTAGAAGTTCTTGCTTTTTTGTTTAAGTTTCTAAGACAACACACAATATGAAAGATGGAGAAACTTGAGTTGGTCATATTGAAATGATGTGGCCTGAAGCTCGTGAGTTGGCAGCATATAATCCTGATGCAAGGGGTGGAATATTGTTTTCTCTATGGTTGTGTTGCAACAAAGCTTTCATATTGGGTGTCTATGTGAGGGGCTCCCTAATGATATGGAGAAGCTTGGGTTATTTCTCAGCCATGGAGAAATGTGCTTATGCTAGGTGTTTTATCTTGGTATTGGAAGGCATAGTTTTATGGAACCCCGATTGCATGTAGGCTAGGGAGTTGATCATTGGATGGTCTGGAAGCCTTTGTAATGGCTTGTCTCTCTCTCAGATGCATGTGCATGTTGGTGGTTTTGGATTTGGCTTGAAATGGACCTAGAGTTCTTGAACCGTTGTTTCCTTTTAAGGATGCTTTGTACTTGCATGGCTATGTGGTTTTGTAGGTTTTACATGATCAAGCAAAACTTTTGGTTATGTGGAGCTACTATTAAGCTATTTTCTAGACCCTCGCTTTTGGGGTGTGATTAGATGAGATAATTATAGTTTGACATGGTGTGAGAAGGTGTGATTCTATCTCTACATGTGAGTGTTAGTATGTGATCTATCACTCTGCATTCTTGTGGTGTTGCTTGTTGGTTCCTAGACTATGATTCTCGTTGTGGAATTCTTTTTGGAAAATCAGATCTGAGCTTGGTCTGGTGGTTGACTCAAGTTGTCTACATTGTTATTCTCATTGAGATCTTAGTTTTGTAGTTTCTAGTGCGATGATGGGTTTACATATTTTTGTTGAATGGATCTATGGGTTGTGAAATGTTGTGGGTTGTCTTTACCTACATGTTTGTTGTGAGACAACTTGAAAGTGCACTGTTTATATCCATGAGATATGATTTTGTGATGGTGTAGACTTGTTACCTCACCTTGTCTATGGTCACTTGTGCATTGGTGTAGTTGCTTTGAGATGTGAGGATGGATGGTGCTGAGTACCTGGATGGTTAGTTAAGGGGACCTGCAACATGTATCATGATGTCATGGATAGCTTAGATACATGGCCTTTTGTAAGCTTTTGAAAATGATGGTTATGTCTGCTTGGTTTTGGAGATCTTGGTGCTACTTGGATATGTTAATGTGTGGACCTGAAGGATTTTTAGATTAGAAGATGTTTAGTCATGATGCTTGGAGAGCTCGAGTGTCATGGTTCAGTGGGAGCTTTAGTAGTGTCTGTGTATTCATCACTTGGTGGTGAATAATCTTCTTTAGTGTTGCAAATGTTACTAGGAGGGACTCTTAGATCCTATTGCTACATAAGGGTTCTTTCACATTTACATGGACACTATTTGAGGATGTGCAACATCTTGGAACCATGGAGGATGTTTGGAGTATTTGGATGAGGTGTTGGTGGTGCTTGATAGGTGATGTTGGTTTAGAGTTTGTTTGTTTTATGTCATGGTATACTCTTGATTGCGTATTAGAGTTTTGGCATAATTTTTTGCTCTTGAGACCATGGTATGTTCACTTGGAGCATGGGATATCCTAAAGGGGATGGTAAGATCATGATGTCATGATAAGTTCCTGGTTTAGACATTTGGAGCTTTGACACTGGTATGGTAATTCTCTATGTTTTGGGTGCATTGATCATATGCTTGATAACTTCATGATAGTGCAGTGATGCATTTGGATTTTAGCATGAGATGATCAATTGTAGGTGCTCATGGATACATGGAGAATAAGGTGAGGCTGTAATTTCTCTTAAGATGAGAGAAGTATTGTTGATGGTTGCTCTTGGTGATATTTCAGTAGAAAGTCCGAGGAGACTGCACCTTTGTTGGACATGATTTCAACAGAGACCAATGAGGAGACTGCTCTTGGAGAATTCATGATGACTCGGTTACCCTGGAGGAGCATTCTCATTCCCCACTAGTCTTGGTCTACTCTGTAGCTTATCACTTGAGAGGTATTGCTCATTGTTTCTCTCAGGTGTTTTATGCTTTATTTCATGATATGGATCTTGAACCACTATTACATGATTCTAAAGGATTCATTATGAGAGATGGATAGCATGGTTATCTCCTTATGCATTGTGATTACATTAATTGATGTTGAGGTTAGGAGATGCATTGGGCATATTTCCTGAAATGGGAAATGGAATAGTTTGATCTTCTTTGAGAGGCTTACATCCATGTTGATTACATGATATATATATTATGTTTGATCTTGGTGATTGAATAGTTGGATGTAGCTAAGGCTTTTCTCTTGGGGTTGTGAAGGAGATCATACTTGACACAACTGACATTTAGAGGTGTATGTAGAAGGATTTTCTATAGGTATATGATGTGTAGACTTTTCTCTCTGTGGTCTTGGTTATGGAGACTCGTGGTGAGGGTTGTACAGGTTGTGCATATCATTGTGGATAGTTCCTTGAACTATATGTTTACAATCTCTATGTGATGCTATTGGTAGACTCGTTATGCCTTG
Organism: Sequoia sempervirens; assembly: GCA_007258455.2. Taxonomy (NCBI): domain Eukaryota; kingdom Viridiplantae; phylum Streptophyta; class Pinopsida; order Cupressales; family Cupressaceae; genus Sequoia; species Sequoia sempervirens. The sequence goes on along the minus strand of VDFB02185178.1, from coordinate 44,394 downwards.
ATTTTTTCAAATTTGGCATTACCTATGCGGTGGGAGTTTTTGGTTGTGCTTTGTCTTCTTTGACTGGTTGGCACATGGAGCTTTCTTTTGCAGTTGATGGGTTGGCTATGAAGATGGCATGAGTTTGTTGATGTGGATACCTTGGAGGTATGTGTGATTAGATGGATTAGCACTTGTTGTGTGTGCTATTTTTCAGTTGTGTGGGTTGATTAGCTGGATGGGACTAGTCAGTGTTCTAGTTGTTGTTCTAGTTGGTGTTCTATCTTGTTTCTAGAGGGTGACTTCATGGTTTTGTTATGGTTTGAGCTTTGAAGTTGATGTTATGTTTCTTTTGTATAGCTTGTGAGCATAGTGGAGTAGTGACAATGTTGAATCCCTTGCCGTCTATTGGATATGATGCTTGTGTTCTTGAGATTGGTGCATATATGCCTTGGCTCATTCCTTTTCCTGTGGTGGATCTTTGGAACTATTGCCTGAGTTGGTGGACATCTTGGATGTCATTGTAGGTATCTTGGTTGGAGAGTGGAAGCATTGTTTGAGATTCTTGAGTTTGCTTTGGAAGGAGCCTGTAAGTTCTTCGTCAAGTGGGAGAATGTTGAGAAATGTGACTAAAATTTACTGGCTTGATTGACCTCCAAGAGCAGTTGTGTTTTCCTCCTTCATCGGCCTGAGTTAATTCGCTAAAGTTTATCTAACTAAAGTTGGTAGGTTCTAAAGTTTCATAAGGTTATCGAAGGCACTGATGATCTCGAATGTTTATTTTTGAGATGATCAAATTTTTTTCCCAACACCCTCTAGTGGAGAGATGGAGATAAAAGACCTCTTCTTTTCATTTACTTACAAGAAAGTGCACGATCACTCTCGAGAATGTATGGAGGATCTTGAGGATCTTGATTCATGGAGAGTTTGTCACATACAATGTTCAAATGGGTACCCTTGCCATGCAGTGACTATGTGGCGTGTAATAGCTATAGGTGGTTAACTCAAAGATTGACTTGACTTTGTTAATTGACGATGTCGATCCTATGGCGATGGTATTAGTAGGTTTGATTATTGGGCCACCATTGATTACTCATAAGATAGAACAAGGATTCCCAATTGGTTGAGGGATCTGTATTAAGCAAATGATGGAGCATGGTATTGTATATGCTTGGGGTCCATGTGCTCTTGCTCATTTATATAGAGATATGCATGAGGTTGTCTATCATGGTGGTGGCAGTATTTTGGTTGGGATGATTCTCCTCCATGTGTGGACGTGGGAGTGGATTGCAATGAATCAACTAGATAGCTTGGTTAGATGGGATCCTAATGATCCCTACTCTTACAGATATTCTGATTATTTGCATTATACATAGTCAGGTAGGTTTTCATACCGGATGGTGATTTTCGATGATATGACCAAGTTATCTAGCGACCCTATCTAGCATGCGAGGCATGGGTCGATGACCATGATAAATTGACCTACTACAAAAAGGCTAGATGGTTGATAGGCAAAGCTGATATTATACTTGAGAGATGTCTTCTAGAGAGAGTGCTTCAATAGTCCAAAGAGAGGCCGAATAGATTTAGTGATGACTACCATGTCCATTTTGGATGCATTACCTCAGAGGTAAATGCATGGGGATTGAGGGCTAATTCAAGGAGAGTAGTTACAAAGTTCAGAGCACCAGCACCTATTGGTTGGGCATGGGAAATTCGTCCTCTGGATCTAGGGACTACCAGAGAATCTGCTCAGTGGTGGGCTCACAAATGACTATTACAGTTCACATTTCCTGCTAGTGTTGGGCCAATTATTAGATAAGTTTGGAGGATGGTTGGTATAGTTGGGTAGAGAGTAGATCACCAAACGCTTCGTATTTTTCATGAGCAATATCAATGAGAACATGATGGTCAAGATGATGATGGTTAGCAATAGGATGATCAAAAGATACAACATGATAGGCATTAGCAGTAGGATCAATAACATTAGGCTCCACATGCTCCTCCATAGGGAGACATGGTTGCCTAGATAGCACAACTTACGACTAAGCGGGATGCTCGGGCTGGAGAGTAAGATGTCGAGATCATTTAGTGACAGGATGCAGATGCATAGGTTGTTCCATTGACTATACAGTGTAATACTATTAGGGCTAAGAGAGATGCCTTGAGACAAGAGCTAGCTACATAGGGACAACAAAGGTTGACAACAAAGATTGCATTGGCTTTGTCTATTCCCCAAGCTCAGTATCAAATGGAGTGGGATCAATATTTTACAGATGCTATTTATTACAAGACACTCTATGAGTCTCAAGTTCCTAGAGTGATGATACATCCTAGATTCGAGGTGCCTAGTAGTGCCATAGGTGTAGATTCTTTAGGTGGCCAGTCAATGGACAGACCTTCGAGACAACCCTCTCATCTAATCCTATAGCCTTACACATGTCCTGAACACAACCACAAAGACTAGCATGATGGGGAGAAGCCCCCTCCTAAGAGAAAGGATGGACAATAGGGATGATCAAATTTTTCATGATCTTTATGTTATTGTATCACAAACTGGATATAGACATATATATTTTTGTATATACATTCATCAGCCCTTCTGAGGCATCATATATATGTATATTTTTATGTACTTAATGTTGTTTTACACATGACACTTATGATGTACCTTGATATTCCATTTTGATGATATCTATGAGATATACCATTTTTTATGCAACTTATGACATGTTATGAGGTGCTTATGTGATGGATGATATGCTCATGTTTTTTTGTACTTTCTTGATGCTTTGATATGATATGTATGATTTAGGATGATGCATGTATGCAAATGGATAATGCTATATGATGCATGATGTTTTAAGATATGATGGACATGATGTGCACTGATGAGTTTGTGGATGCAAGATGCATATGGTACTAATGATATTTGTGATGCAGGATGAAGATGTTAGTTAGAAGAAATGTTAGTAGTATTTATAAGAAAAATAATGATCTTGATCTAATTTATGAAAATCCATAGATTATGATTAATACGATGATATGCATTGATGAGTAATTGATATTGATGTATGATAATGATTTGATGAGTTTGATTTTGCTTTCATGGAGAACTAAGTAGTGTTTAACAATCCTTATTAATATAACAAATATACACGATGCACCAAGTTATTAATGACCAAGGTGGCTTTGCATCTATTACATGGATTTTGACTCCACAAACAAGGAGTATTCTTGCTCATACCAGACATATGAAAACCTTATTAGAGTGTATGGGTGAGAAGTTTCAAAACATTTCAGACTAGTTACACAGAGAAGTATGGAATACCTAACATGCATCCACTACACAAATTGCCCCAAAATGACTTCCACACACAAAACAAAGCAAGTATTCACCATGGTAGTATTACAAAAACATCCAAAAAATAGAGCTGATAGAAAATCAATGATCAATGCCCCATTCCTTCCTCTCTAAATCCTTATGGACATCCTCAAGAGATCCTGGGAATGTGATATTAAGATAAATAAAAAAGATAAGATCATAAAAAGGTAAACAATGTTGTACTATCACTTGCCATAGATGTTTTGATTTTTCATGATGTTACCGATTGATGATGCCTATTGTAGGAATGCTTTATCCATTAAGAAACGTGTTAGAATGTTGATGATTTTCAAAAGGTAGGGTAGTTAACACTTAGGCATTGTTTTAGTTTGATGATGATCCAGTCGTTTTGTTTCTTTGCTTGGAAGTTTTGGATTTCAATGTTTTCTTTGCTTGTTGATTGCATTATCGAAGGTTGAAGGTGATGATTGTTTGTTATGGATGGAGAATTTGTTGCAGTTAGGTGATAATGGAGATAGGATTTTTGAGATTTTTTTAGTGTTTTTGTGCTTTTGAGGTTATTTGATGTTTTTTTTATGTTTGAAGATATTTGGATTTTTTTGGTGTTTTTGAGAGATTTAGAGACCAAGACAGACATCTAAAGGGGACTGACCTAATGCCTTAGGGGCTCATTGATGATGGCCTTGCCTACATATGTGCAGAGATGATGTAGTTCAACTAACCATGATTAGCACTATTTTTGGAGTATATATAGATGTTTTATGAATGTTTTTGGATTTATGACCAAGTTTAAAGATCAAGAGGGACATCTAAAGGGACTAACCTAGTGCCTCAGGGGATCATGAATGGTGGCCTTTCCTATGTTATACATGCAGAGACAATGTAGTTCAATTATTTTGATTCAATGCGGCTCACCCAAAGATGACCTACAATATTTTTGGGATTTTGATGTTTTACAACTTTGTTTTGGATTTTGAAGGTTTTCTAGATGCTTTTGATTGTTTGTATAGTTCTATGGATGTTTTTTATTTTGATGGTTTTCTAGATGTTTTTTTATTTTGATAGTTTTCTACAAGTGATGTGATGAATAAGGATCCAATCCGCTACCAGGTTTAGGAGTTTTCCCCCAGTTCGGAATAGAATTATGTTTATTAGGGATAGGTGGATGAAACAGCTGGTCATGGATAGAGATGGTGCAACAAGGTTCAACACTTGATTAGTTATCAAGCATGATTGGGTGCAAATTTTATTATGCAATAGATGGAGTGAAATGGATGAGATAATAGGATGGAGTGGATGCGATAGTAGATGGATAGTGCCGATAGATGAGAATGAAAGACTTATTCAAACGTAGTGCCTATTTACTAGGTTTTCACTATGGTATTGGTCCTAGAAGTTCCATAAGGTTGTCTTCACTTAAAGGACAATTTATTTCTCTTTATTGTTCTCTTGATTTTTGATTTTTTGATTTTTTTTCTTTTTTTTGGGGATATTCTGGTACACTAGGTGTAGAACTTCTTGATATGGCTGCTATTAAGAGGTTTGGCTAGAGGCTTTCCTTCCAGAGTAGCTATCTAATATGCTCCAGAGCTGTAGCTTTCTATGATGATAAAGGGACCTATCTAGTTTGGCTTAAACTTACCTTTCCCATCCTGATTGAGCTGGATCTTTTGATTTTCCTTCAAGAACAAGTCACCAACTTGAAAGTTCTTGTTTCTAATTCTCTTATATTATATCTTCACTTGAGACAATTTTGATAGTCCTAGAGATGGTTCAATGCACTCAAATGTCTTTCATCTAACAGTTCAAGCTCATTAAGTCTAGATACTTGATATTCTTTGTTGCTAACAAGATCCTTCAATGATACTCTTAGGGGTGGGATCTCGACCTCAATGGGTAAGATAAATTTTGATCCATAGACCAGGGAAAAATGTTTCACACCTATGGGTGTGTGAATGCTGGTTTGATAAGCCCATAAGGTTAGATTTAGTTGTAGGTACTATCATGACCGATGTAATTAATAGTCTTCTTTAAGATTTTCAAGATGGTCTTATTAGATGCTTTGACCTGGTTGTTTCCCTAAGGATAATATGGAGTTGAAAAATGGTGTTGGATAGAGAATCTCAAGCAAAACTCATGAACATCTTGGTTCTTAAATGAAGTTTCATTATTTGCTATGATAGTCTGTGAGATACCATATCAACATATCAAATAGTTAAGAGTAAACTTGGCTATTTTTTTTCCTATGATATAAGTTAAAGAAATAACTTTTATCCACTTTGTAAAGTACTTCATGGTAGTTATGATAATTTTGTGTTCATTGGATGAAGTAGGAGGTGTCTTTCCTATTAGGTCGAGTCCAAACTATGAGAAGTTCCATGTTGTAATAATAGGATGTAGCTCTTGTGTAGGTGCATGAACAAGATCACCATGTTGCTGACATTGGTCACACTTCTTTGAGTGTTGAATAGCTTCTTGTTCCATTGAGGTCCAATAATACCCCATACTTAGCAACTTATTCACTAGATTAGGTCCACTAGAGTGAGACCCACAAACACCTTCGTGTACCTCTTGTAAGGTAGTTTGCACTTATTTTGTTTTGAGACATCGAAGTAACGTACCATTGAGACTTTGGAGGTATAAGGTATCTCCAAGGATGGTAAATCAGGAAGTTTCACGGATAAAATTTTTCTTTTGATTGGTTTTTAGGTGAGGTGGTATGATTTTTTGTTGGATATAGGTGAATGTGTCTTGATACCAAGGCGAGTTAGGACCAATAACATCGCACACGAGTTTAGATTTCAAGATGTTGAACGCTGATATAAGCAACTGTTCCACTAGGAATTCATATCTAGGAATGTTCTAGGGTATGCCAAGGAGTGAACCAATAGTGGTCATAGCATCGACAACTTTATTGTTAGCCCTTGGGATTTGTTTAAAGATGATGATAAAAAGTATTGCTTGAAGATGTCCACCATTCTCTTGTATGGCATGAGATTGCCATTTTTAGTCTAGTATTCGCCATTGTCTTGTCTTATGACCAGCTAGGAGTAACCATAGACTTGTAGTTCTTTGATTTTCCATTCCATGGCCATTTTCAGCCTAGTGATCAATTCTTCATATTCAGCTATATTATTCGTACAAGGGAAGGAAATTTTGTATGCTTTGGGTATACTATCTCCTTGTGGTGTAATAAATAGGATACCGAACCCTGAGGCATGTTGAGTATGGGATTCGAGTCAAAGTACAAATTCCAATGGGTTGACTGAGTTGTTAGCAGGATGCTTTGATCTGGAAATTATGATATGAGTGGTTGATGATCTTCAATAGGTGCTTTTGCTAACTAGTCTTCTATCACTTGTCCTTTAATAGATTTCATGTCAACATATTCTATGTCAAATTCGCTAAGTATCATGACCCACTTAGTGATTCTTCCTATAAGAGCTACTTTAGATATCAGCTTGATTTATCTATTTAACATATAATGCCTAATCTTTTGTCTTGTGAAGATAATTGATAGAAATTCTCATTCAATGGGTGTATAATTTAACTCATAGCCAACCAGGGTACAAATAATGTAATAAACTACTCTTTCTTTCTTTTTCTCATCAAGTTGTGCCAATAGAACTCCCAAAGCTGCCATTATTGTGGATACATATGAAATAATTGCTTTACCCTGAATCAGAGGCATCAATATAGGGGGATTGAGCAAATAGTCTTTAACCTATTGAAAAGCTTGATCACACCTTCTATCCCATTTGAATGTTACATCTTTATGGGGAAAGTGTGTGAATGGATGACATTTATCTACTAATTGTGTAATAAACCTTCAGATAGACTGAAGCTTGCCTTGTAAACTATGTAGCTATTTCAATGTTCTTGGGGGAGGCATTTCTAGGATAGCCTTGACCTTAGCGAGATCCACCTTGATACATCTTCTGGATACAATGTAGCCCAATAGTTTCCCAGGTGTTATGTTGAACACACGTTTCTTTGGATTTAGACACAAGTTATACTCTTCTAGTCTATCAAATATCCTAGCCATGTTATCCAAGTTTTCTTTTCTTTTGATTGATTTAGCCAACAAATTTTTTACATAGTCCTCCATGGTGATGTGCAACATGTCATAGAATATAGCAGTCATTTCTCTTTGGTATGTAGCTCTTGCATTCTTCAATCCGAATGGCATGACATTCTAGCAAAAATTTCCCCAAGCATAGGTAAAAATTGTTTTGTGTTGATCCTCAGGGGCTATCTTTATCTGGTTGTACTCAAAAAATTCATCCATTAGTGAAAGCATTTCATGACCAGTAGTTAGATCCACTATTATGTTGATGTTGGGGAGGGGGAAGTCATCCTTAGGGCATGCCTTGTTAAGATCTTTGAAGTTTGTATAGATTAGTATGCTCCCAGTGGGTTTCAACACCAATACAAGGTTGGATACCCACTTAGGATAATCTTTAGGTCTAATGAATCCAACGTCCAACAATTTCTGAAGCTCCACCTTGACTAAAAGTGCTATTTGTGAGTGCATCTTGTGAAGATTTTGTTTAACCAGTTTCATTCTAGGGAATACTATTAGATGATGCACCACTAAAGTTGGATCCATCCCACACATATCTACATATGTCCAGGTGAATTTGATCTTATGTTCATGGATGAATATCGAGAAGTTGACTCTTTCCTTAGGATCTAAGGAAGTTGCATGATATATTACCTTAGGTGCCTCTGTTGTTCCAATGTTGATAGGTTCAGAACCTTCAACCAAGAATGTTGATTGTTCCTAATACTCTATGATGAGGAGATTGAATCCTCCATCCTCGAGTGACTCAAAGAGGTTTTCACCCTTAGATATGTCCTTTGTTTTTCCTTTTTACAATCCGATAGAGCCACATTGTGGTTTTCCCTAGGGGATCTCATTTTTAGATTTTTCATTTCATTTTTTCAACTAGAGGATGTAATCTCCCCTTCAAAGCATGCTCCTTGTTCAAGTTCCATGACAAAACTAGCCTTGTGATCTCCTTGTGGTATACCATTCTGAAGTCCTATGAACTCAGCAATAGCTTCATCATTCTAGAATAAGTCCACAATTGGTACGTGATTTTGTTGATCCCAATCTATTAACTATAGGCATATGGGTTGGAGTTCTTGCGTTTGTGATGTAGGTTTGAAGGAGTGTGTAGTGATGTGTTTATGCCAAGGTCTCCAAATAGGTATGTGATATTTAATTCATCGTCAATAAGGTTGTAGTTATTCGATGTCTCAATGATGGTAGAATGAGCTATTTACTAACAAGAGGTAGTTTCAATGCTTGGGGTAACCATTAACCTAGTCCCAGATTCTTCTTACGTTTTTCCATTATGATGGGTTCTCTCATACCTTGTTCATTTAAAACAAGGACACCTTTTCCAGTGAATCCCATACCTTTTGCCAATTGATAACCTTTATTGTTAGGATCAACAAGAATGGGATGTAGTTGTTTCTCTTTCTCTTATTATTCTTCTTTGCAAAGCTAGGAAGATAGATTTCAAGATTGTAAATTTGACTTCATATGTGACATCTTGAATATGCTTAATTTCCTTTGGTCTCCCATAGGATCTTGGTGATAGGGGAAGCTTCCCAATGTAGAAGGATTGATTAAAATGGTATTCTTCATAGCCCTTGTCAAGTACCTAGATCTTAAGGTCAGAATTTGGTGGATCAATTGATGTAGATGGAGCTGAGGATGAAGTAAGTGATGTTGGATCGACATAGGAAAATGAGTGGAAGGATATGTCATTACTAGGTATTCGAATAAGTGTCTTGTATTTCTCCTCTGAGTTTGTGCAGTATGTTGGGAATAGGATGCCATTTGATTACAATCCTAAACATATTTCATGTATCTCCTAAGTCCTTGGAAAGTGTTCACCAACACTAGGATTAGAAAGAGATTAAATTCAAATGAAATGAACATGTAAATTAAAATTTGTAATTATTCCTAAATGATAGGAACATGCGGGGACATCCAAGAAGAGCTCCTACAAAATAGGAGCACATGGGGTGCCCACATGGAAGGTGGAACCCACCTTGCTTAGGTTAACTATTTGGAGGATTGATAACACTTCAGTAATGCATGTAAAGATCCTAAAATTTAGGGATTGATATTTACATGAGTGGAGTTCAGTTCAGTTTAGTTTAGTTTTGGTTCAATTATCTTCAGTTGCATGTAGTTAGTTTGAGTTGAATGCTAGTTGAATTCAGTTGACTTGAGTTGCATGACTAATGACTTCAGTTGCATGATAGATAACATGTGGATGCATTCAGTTAAGTGGGGATGATCAATCATGCATAATGTTTGCATAAATTGGTGGAGAGATATGTTTCAGTTAACTAAGATTGACTTAGACCCACCTTGGGCGCCCAAGTTGGCATCTTGGAGTTAACACCATTTGCATGAGAAGATATTTACAAGACTTAGTTAAGTGGGCCCATTCTTGGGCGCCAACTTTGAGGTGATACTTGCAAGATATTTTCTTGACCAATGATCAATTAAGTGTTCAGTTTTGGGTGCCTAAATTGAGGAGACTTTGGTTTTAACTTCATGTTACAGTGTGGAACTCTACTTGCACAATCTAGGCATGGTTTTTTGTGAAGAGCTTTATGCTCGTGTATTTGATAACTCTTATGAATTTACATACTCATTGATTATCTATTTATTGCAACAATTGCATCAGAGTTTATTCCAGGTTAGCAAGTTGACCTTGTGCATGTGTGAGGGTTTGAAGCATGGCATGGGATGTGTGGATTCATGCTTGGTCACATGGAATGCATGGATAGCTTGTAATTGCAACAATTTTATGAGAGTTTTGTGTAGGTTGTGAAGAAGGATTGTTGAAGGAAAGGAAGCATATCAATCAAGGATTGATATAGTATTATTGTAATCTTGTTCTAAGGTTAAATAATACAAGCACTATTGATTCTGGTGGAGTTTTTTCCTAAAATGGTTTCTCCATGTATATGCTGTGTCACTTCTATCTTCTTGTCTCATTCTTCTACAATATTTTGTCTCTTTCTACAATTGGTAAAACTGATCTAAACAAATTAATCATACACAAATAATTGTAACAAAGAACACTTAATTAAATCTTCAGTCACATAGGTTTACAAGTTTTAAGGTAAAATTTCACCTTCATTTTCAACATTTGGGTAGAATTTGGGACACCTTTCTCTTAAAATTTTGAAGGTTTTTTGGCTATAGTAGGAGCTTGTACTATTGTGTTATTACAGATTTGTAAAAGAAGTGTGTTTTATCTTCTTGGTTTAGAGATTATGGTTTTCTTGACCTTTTGGGCACTGTGTCGTTAACACCAATTTCTTTGATTGTGTTGAGGCCATGGATGATCTTCATTTAGGAGATGGTTATCACGATGTCATGGATAGATTGGTTACATGTTTCAGTGGGAGTTTTTGACAATGATGTTTTGATGTTTATCTTGTTGCCATGTATAGCTCGGTATCATAGTTCAGTGGGAGCTTTGGTAGGATATGGTTATATTCATGTCATTTGAAGAGGTTTTAACATCTTGTTTCATAGAGGACCCTTAGAGTATTTGGTAAAGGTGTTATTGTTCTTCCTTTGGAGAGGATGTAGTTCTCTTTAGTTTTGAGTATTAATCATTTGCTTGGAGCGTCATGATTATGCAGGTTGCATTTGAAGTTGGCATGGATTGATTGGTGGGTGCTCATGGATACTAGAGAGACTTGGGTTAGGTCAGATATTTCTTATCTTAAGAGATATGTGTTGGAATGGTTACTTGTTATAAAAGTTTTTCAACAGTAAAGACTGAGGAGTCTACACTTGGAAATGGATGTGAGTCCACCATAGACTTGATGAGAAGGTTTTCTTTATTGAAAGCCTATAGTGCTTGGTGTTGTATGCACAGGATAATCTTGTATCCCACTCTTGGTCTACTCAGTAGGTAAATGATCTAAGAGGTGTTGCCTGTCTGATTATTAGATGCATTATTTATATGTATCTTGTCTTCTCTTATGCATTAGTCTTGAAAATTGAGTTCTGAGGGATTGTTGAGGAGTAGATGCATGATTTTATGTATTTCCATTGTTCTCCTTGAAATCTTGAACTTGAGTCAGTTCTGAGGATTTGGGTAGGAGAGGTACAAGAGATAGTTAGTGGCTTTGGGCATATTCCCTTTTATTGTGGGAATGTTTGGCTAAGTTTGATCTACTTTTTGTGAGAGGTTTACATCTAAGTTCTGCCATGTTTCATTAAAAGTTAAATGGTTAGATGTTGATATCCTTTCAGTTTGGGAGTGTTGAAGGAGATCTTACTTTACACAGTTTGGCACATGTTAGTGTGGTATAAGAACATGGTTTGATTTGTAGGTTCTCTCTTTGTGGGAATAGTCTTCTTCTTGAAGGTTCTTATGTTATGAGAGATGTATTTTGAATATCATTATATGCTTCTTTGACACTATGATAGATGAGTTAGCCACATCCTCTATGTGAAGTGCTATAGGAGGACTTGTTAATGTTGTGATCTTGTTTTCAGATTTGACATTACCTGTGTAGTGGGAGTTCTAGAAGGTATATGTGTTCTATATTAGAGGGGCACCTCTCTTGGACTGGTTACACTTTACTATAGTGACTTAATTCAGAGGTTTTTTATCGCATGTCTATGCGTGTTATTACTTGGAAGTCTTATTTTGAAGGATGGTGGATATATAGGGACTTGTTTGTAGATTTGGTTGTTATGTTGATAGCATGAAGTTCTACCTATGATAGTTTGGTTACAAAGACTTGGGAAAGGTATTGATTGAGAAAGTTGACACTTTGATCAATGCTACAGATAAGTTCTCTTGGTGTAGGAAGGCCATTGGCCTTGAGTCTTGTACTTGATTTATAATAATGATTCCTTGTTTAGAATAATTGCAATGTATAGTCACCTTCATTTTCAACACAGTAATGGAAGGGTTTAAGATCGACGTATATTGTGACTTCCTTATCATTGTAAGGGAATTTTTTAGAATTGATGGAAGGTTGAAGGGACCGCTTACATCACATGGATTCACAAGCATCCCAAAATAAGGTTATAGGGCATCCCAAGATCTAATACCTAACAATTCATTTTCGCTATTGCTGGCCCCACTTGAATTGGACGTCTAATTGTGCCCTCAAATTTTCTCTCCATATCATAATAGGCCCTTATGGTGATACTTTTTTTTTTTCAATCACATAATCAAAATATCCCAATTGCTTTACTAGTTTCAAGGTACACATGTTTAAGCCTATACCTCCATCTATCAAGACTCTCTTGATCCTTTGTTTATGGACGCAAACCTTGAGATATAGAGCTTGATTACAAAAGGATCTTTGGGGAAGGTATTTTTGAGAAAAGACCAAGTAATGGGTGGAAGTGATGGTACCAACCATAGCTTGAAACTGATTGGTGTTAATATCACTAGGCACTAGAGATTCAATGAGAGCTTTCTCCAAGAAATCTTTGTGTGGTGATAACTTTAGAAGCTCAAGGATAGAGATTAGTGCTGGAGTTTTCTTTCATTGTTCAATAATACTGTAGTCATTTGAAGGATTAACAATGACTTTTGCTTGATGTGGGTCTCCTTAGATTGTGACTTTCCCTCTTCATGTAGTAACATTACACTCAAGGTTTTTTCCAATTATAGTTACGACATTGATATTGTGATTAGCTTGACAGATGGTTCCTACGAATTCGTCGTAGGTGTAGTTAGCTTTTCAGTAATCTTATCCCTTACTTTTGTAAATTCCTTTAGAATGATCAAGGATTGGATCCTTGTAGATTCCCATGATTCTATTTTTAGACAACCCAGGATGATGTTCAATGTCAACCTCTCCTTTATCTATCAAGTCTTGTATGATATTTTTAAGCCTCATGCAGTTATTTTTTGTGTGACCCTTGATTTTGTGGAATTCACATTGATCATTCTCATTGTACCAAGGGGGTTTAAATTTTGGTTCGTCATAGTTTGTTTTATCAGGATTAGGAAGCTTGATAAGATTCATTTGAACAAGTTTATACATAACCACCTCAAGAGGTTCTCCCAATGGAGTGAACTTTCTTCTAGTTTGGTTACCTTACCTTGGAAGCCCTCTTTGAATATTCTGACCTTGATTTGTTTGTTGGTTATTTGGTTGGTTGTTTTGAGGATACGTAAGTTGGTTGTATTGTCTGTTTTTTTGAGGATATTTTGTTTGATTTATTTGGACATTATTTTGTGGATTGTTAGGAGGTTGTGTGTTTCACACAAATTTGGCATCAACCACTCCATCATTTGTAACGTTCTTGTTCTTTGCCTATATTTTAGGTTTGTCATTAGAACTAGAAGCTTGTTCCTTGTTGTTATAGAGTTTGATGACTCCCCTTGTTATGAGAGTTCTTTTGATGACTAAACCATTTTCGATAATTTATTCAAAACTATTAGGGTATAACATGGTTAGTTGGTAGCTCATGTCTATTTGAAGGTTAGAGACAAATATTTCCACTAGTTTTTTTTTGGGAACAGTCCACTTAGACTTACTAGCTTTGTGTCTCCATCTCTATAGGTATGAAGCAAAGGATTCCCCTTGGTTGTGTTTAATCTTGTATAGGTCAGGGACCATTATGTCTTACTCTATTTTATAGGGGAAGTGGTTAACAAATTTGTCTGATAACTCATCAAAGGTTTTGATATCGAGCGGTAGATGAGAGAACCATTCAATAGTTGCACCGCCAAGACATTGTGGGAAAAGCCTCATTAAGTAGGAGTCATTATTTTGTACATCCACGCAAGCTACCGATAATTCTCATACATGTTCTATTGGATCTCCTCTTCCCTTGTATTTGTCAAATTTTGGTATTTCAAAGTTCTTAGGGAAGGATATCATGGATATGGAACAGTCAAAGGGATATGGACATATGTCTTGTAGAGTGTAGCTCTTCTTCAATTTTCCAAGTTGAATGTGTAATATCCTTTGGTTTAGATTTTGGATTTGCAAGGTTAGGTCATCACTTGTGCATTCATTTGGTGAGGAGGGATATTATTGTTGGAAATTGTGCCTCAACTTGCTGGCTTGTATTTCTGTTCAAGTCTTGTCGGCCAATTGCTGGAGTTCCTAAGTTAAGAACCTTGTCGCAGAGTTAGGAAGTTTTGTAACTTTCTGACTGACCGACTTCCTTCATTGTCGCAACATCGGTGATTTCTGGAACTTTCTAACCAGCAGTGAGAGTTACGAAGTTTGTGTTTTCTCTGATTGAGCGATAAGCCGACGGATGTGGGGATCACTTGGAATTCCAGGAGACTTGTTGAGAATATTGAAGATTCCCAGCTCGATTCTCTGGAAATGCACAAGCAATGAACGCATGTCATGGTGAAGACCACAAGGAATGACCAACAGTTCGGTGCGATGGTCAAATGCGGTGTACAAGTAAGTTGGTAATAAAAGGACTAACTCGTGGATACCTAAGGTCTTTGGGCTTTTATTTATAAACTAATGACTACTAATATTCCGCGTCAATGTGGGATATTGCAGATGGATGTTTCTCTCGCCAACAGGCTGGTTCATTCGGCATGACTCTTGCCGATGGTGGTGACTCTTGTCAATGGAAAGTTGGTTTTCTTGTGATATTGAGGAAACTTGTTTTGTTATCAGTTTGACTTCTTAGAGTATTATCGATACCTTTGGTCTTGCCGATAGCTATGTGATTGGGTATTTTGGCATCGGGGAGACACGACCTAGTGTCTCACCGACATGCGATTCCGTTTGAACTTCTTTAACTGAACAATTGTCCTACGTGGTGTGTTTTGAGCTAATGAGAGAAGCAGAATGTAAACCATTGGTAGTTGAACTGTTGCAACCGTTCCTATGTGTAAGATCAACAAACCATGAACATAATGAGATATACTCTGTAACAGATGATAATGATCAGTTCGGGCAATGGATATTTTTGTTCGATATTGAACATGGATTGATCTGAGTGGATTCATAGGATGCATCTGAGAGCATTGTGAGATTAATGTTCTGTACAAGATTGATCAGTGAATGTTGTTGTTATAAAATTGACATTAGAAAGTGAAGTCTGTACTCTGTATGTAATTTTCTTTACTATAATACAAAGAGGCTTTTCTTGGTGTGGTGGGTTTTTCTCCCATAAGGGTTTTCCCATGTAAATCTGGTGTTCAATTCTGTATGTGTTCATTTCTCTTTTTTGTTAATTCTTTTCATGTGTATCTTATTGAACTATAATTGCAAAATTTAAAGTCATATCTGCATTCTTCCCCAAGGTTTTGGTGTTAGGAGAGTTTGTTCCGCACCTAAGCTTTCCTTACAATTATAACCTTGCTGCCCTACAATGTTTTGTGCATTATATTGTAGGGTTTGTATTTATGAGGGCCCTTGGGCCATGTTGTGAGTGTAGGATGATGGATTGGGTCCTTGAGGACTGATGTGAGTGTGTTATAGATTTAGGGTATGATGTTGTAGTGACGTGTAAGTTTGAGATTGTTGTTGAGGTGTGATGTGTTGTTGATGTGTGTAGGTTTGATATTATGATAGATGTTGTGCACCGATGTCGTGTTGTGGGGGATTGGGTGCTTATTTTGAAGATGTGTGCTTTGTGGTGGTTTAACATATGTTTTATGTTGAGGATTGATGTTTTGTGTTGCTGGAATGTATATTTGATGTTGAGGACTTTGGGTAGATGATGATCCATATTGACCTATTGTGTTGTAGGATCATAATATTGTTGTTGTTGCATGTATTGAGGTTGATCTTGGATATTTCCTTGGTACATGCTTTGATCTTGTGGGATATTGGTTTGTGGTGGTTGTTGATAAATGGGTGGACTGTTTTGTTGCAACGAAGGATTCATTTGATTTGATGTAGTATAGATAGGTGATACCATGTGTTTTCCTTAAGGTGGGATGTTAGCATGTAGTTGTGGTTTGCAAAGGGTTTTTGACTTGTTGGTTCACTATATGTTGCGGTGGTATTGGTGGAAGATTTCCCATGTTTTGCATATTAACATTAGGACCTTGTTCTTGGGTGTCCCAAGATGTCTCATATAGGTTCCTAGATATATTAGGTCCCATTGTATTGGTTTCCACATTATGTAGTGGCATGTTTTGATTCAAAGTCAATAGATCTGGATTTTCTTGAGCATGTTGAGCTACCACAACTTGTTCGACTTGAGGGATGTTTATACAATGGATTATCCACATGTTGTGGGAAAGATTGATCGTTGATTGGTGCTTTTGAGAACAAAGGTGGTATCTTGGGATCCACCATTGGTTTAGGTATTTATCTTACTATTGTTTGGTCTCTAAAAGGAATGAGAGTAGGATCCTTAAGAGTTTCAACATTAAAATTTGTAGGTAGCTTGGCACCATATTGTGCTAGTTTGAGGAAATATGTGTTGGATTTTTTCCCAAGCATTTTGTTCATTAGTTTTTGCATTTTAGGATCTTGAGAGTGCTATAAGATTTGTTCATCATTGATTTACTCATCACTATCATACTCCTCTATGATCATATCTTTAGGATTAGGAGGTTGATTTTGTTGCCTAGCAAATATGTCTTGATGTCTAAGGAGTATTTCAACATCACTAGGTGGTGGATTTGGTTGAGCTTTGAACATTGGTTGATCTTGAGAAGTTGAGATTGCATTAGGATCATAACCTCATGGTTGAGGTTCCTCATTGGTGGTATTAGTGTTTAGCACACTAGAGCTGCTTTTGTTGTTTTTTATTTTCTTTTTATGTTGGGATCTTGTTATAGTCATAAACGATCTCAAAAGACTTTGGTGAGTTTGAGATGAAAATTTATGGAAATGGGATGGTTTTTTGAGTTGAGATTTTGTTTAGTGAAATGATGTATAAAGGGGATGTTTGTAAACCTTTTAGATAAAGGATTTTGATTGTTTGTTATGGATTGATGTTGATCTTGGGATAGTTGGATGGTCAAGTTTGATGTTAGATTCTTGGATATTTAAGGATGATAAGATTTTGCTACTCAACCTATGATGAGGAGATGAGCCAATTTTTTATGTTCTTTGATAAATGATGCTATGATGTTAGATGCTCAAATCCTAGGATAATAGTATGAGTGGATGCTTGATGTTTTGATTTGATGCTAGTTTAGGACACAAGATGCACAAGACTTAGATTGATGTTTTGCAATGTATTAGAGGATACGATGATTGCTTTACTTGAACTAGCTGTGAGGTTGCAAGTAAAGGTTGCTGCTAATAGCTCCTAGAAACTTAGGGAGGTGCTAATGTCCAGTAAATCTACAAGACTACTAGTGGATATGGTGATATGATGAAAATAATAGCAAGATGATGGTTTGATTTGTTGTGTTTCGATACATGTCCAAGACTAGGTTGATGTTTGATTGCTAATGGTGATATGAAGGATGTTGATAGGATATGATGCAGGTCTGATTTTGATGTTGTGTCCAAAAGGTGATATTTACAAACCCTAGGTAAACCAAGTTTGAAGTGTAGGATGGTGATGTTTGATTGTTCATAGATGAACATACAAGTCTAATGATGACAGTGTTTTATGATAAATGTGTAACGTATTATGCCAATGTTTTGAAACTAGGACTTTTTTGACAAATGACAAGATGTGCCAAAAATTAGGATGATAGTAGCAAAAAATATGATAATAGTGGTTATGTTTAAGAATGACTACGATAGTCTTGACAAGAGCAGCTTTGTTTTGACAATGACTAGTGCAAGCAAAGATTACAGTAGCAATTTGATGTACACTAGCGATCAAATTTTAGGATGATTACAATAAAATTTTGAAGCAAGAGCGACAAAATGCACAATAATGGCTCTATTTTGGGAATTTTTAGTTTGTTTGACAATTTTTGATAAGTTCGCAAATTTTGATGTTTTGGTGATCTATTTGAGAACAAGTGATACATACAATAGACAAAAATATTATAGTAATTGAATCAATGGGAAAGGGGGATATTTTGTGGTCCTTCTATTAAGATCCATTGGTATATATTGAAGAATATCAATCAAATTAAACCCTAAGGAATAAAGGTATGTTCTTTGTCGTAGGCTTACCTCACCCCTGAAAGAGTGATGAATCTGAATCTATAGAGGGGTCAAATAGGACATATTAAGGAAATGTATTGTCTTGATACTCCTAGATTTATAAAAGAGAATAAACCCTCAAGCCTTATGCCTCAACTATAAATCGAACGTGTTAAGTAACTTTTGGGAATGGTGCTATTCCCATGCACTACTTTGAAGAATGTTTTGAAAAGACTTGGATTGGTTTCTAGATACAAGGTGTGTAATGACAATCATGAACACTAGAGGTATGCATCAAATACATGAGCCACTTAAGTCTCTAGCCTAGCCTATGTAACTCATTACATTCACACAAGGACTTTGGCACATTATGGCATTCACGCCCCAGATTCACACTACTTGCTTTCGCTTTCATACACTTTATATAGCCTACTAGTAAACGTGATTTTGGGGTCACCTACGAGTTCTTCATTGCAAGATGTGTCTCATAAGTAGACCCATATATAATAAAGGGATGACCAAAAAAAAGCAAAGAGCCCAAAGTGTTTCTCATCACCTAAGATCGTCAAAAGATGCAAGGGGAGAGGATACACACTTGGATTATCAATCATGGAAGACATGGTGAAAAATTTACTGCAATTAGATTTTAAGCCCAAATGAAGTGTTATAGATAGCAATTTGTGTTTTAAAGCACCATATTCAAATGTTAGAGACTTCAAACACACATACAAATGCTTAAAAATAAAAGGATCTTTGAAGAAGGTACTGCAAGCCTATTTGTTTTCATTGTAATTAGATTTTTAAGCCCAAATGAAATGTTATAGAAAGCAATTCGTGTTTTTAAAGTACCAAATTCAAATGTTAGAGACTTTAAAACCCATTCAAATGCTTAAAAATAAACTAATCTTGAAGAAGGTTCTGTAAGCAAATGTGTTAGTAGTTTAAGCCTTTGAGAGTCTTGGACTGTTTGTCAACCTTACAAGCAAACAATTAGTAGTTCAATGAAAGATATGCCATCATCCTACAAGAGCTACACCAATAAAGTTAGATAATCTCAAAACATAACAAACAATAATTGAGTCAAGGTTAGGTAAAAACTGAGAATCCAAGAAATTTTGACAAACTAAAATAGAAGCAAGAAATAGTACGGTAGTAGCTCTGTCACCTACGATAGTGGCTCTGTAATTGGGTATGTTTGTGGCTCTGTCAAACAATAGTGGTAGACAAATAGGATGATAGTGATTCTATCACAAAAATTAGCAGATCTATAACAATAGTTAGTTAAAAAATCAGTTAGAAGTTGTTAATAGAAATGAAAAAAGCGATTAGTTTCGACAATAGCAACCAATTTTTAAGATGACCGCGACAGAGAAATAGAACTATAGCGGCCTTCTTCCAAATGATAGGAGCTCTATTCTTGCACAAAATGAAAAACTTTGTCAAAATATTAGAAAATAGGACAACAACCAGATTGAAGCAATAGCTATTGGAAAATACGACAACCATGTTTGGATTTTAAGATTGTAGTGACCCAGTTGACAAAGCAAATTCCTACAAAAGGCGACAATAACCCAAAATTTGCAATTGATCATAAAACTTGATGAAAATTGTTAGATCTAGGAACTCAGTCCCACTAGGTGTGCCATTTTATGTAAGGGGGAAATATGTGTTCAGATTAGTATCAATGAAATCAATCAAATGAAATCAAAGCAAATGATAAAACCCAACCTACTCATGAAATGTAATTGCCATAGCTATGATTCAACAAAAAAGGTTAGCACAATGAAATTGAAACACAAATGAATTCAAACTGCATAATCTCACGCTCCCATGTTGGAGTGTATTTGTGTTGATATTGATATGTTGGATTGCTTTTCAACACAAAGCCTCCATGATTTGAAAAATCTTGATAATGATGATGATGATAACCTAGAATGCAAGTGTTTGCTCAATTTTATCAAGAATCACACTGACATGACCTCTCCACAAATTCTCTAGCTGAATTATGAGAGGGATGAGGGTTATTTTATAGATTTTCTTATTTCAGATGAATGATCTAGATGCAAAGATCAAAGATCAAGATCTACGGTCAATGTTTGTTGAGAGGAAATAGATTGAGTAGTTAATTGACCTAGTTAATCCAATTAAGGGAATTGATTAGATAATCAGTGGAAATTGGATATCTTAATTAGTGAGATTGGAGTAATCGGTTGAAATGATTGATCAATTAGCAAATTAGATTGAGTAATTAGTGGATGTGATTTGATCAATCAAAATGTGAGGATAATTAATTAATTGAATAATTAATTAATCTTGAGAGGAACGCGTAAGATGAAATTGATTTAATAAATAAAAGTTTATTTATTAATAAACCATGTTGAGTGAATTTTGGGGAATTAAATAATTAATGTTTATTTAATTTGGAAGAGGGAAAGTAGGTTAATTAAATAATTAATGATAAATATTTAATTAAACTAGAAGAATAAGTAACATTAGACACATAATTAAATAATCAATGTTTATTTAATTAATGAGGAGGAATAAGGTTAAATCAGTGATAACATAGTGAATTAATTAAACAATTCAAGATTATTTAATTAATAGACAAAAATAGGGTTAAATGATGGAAATGATGTTAAAAGGGGAATTAATGATGCAAATGAATTGAAATGATGCCAATAATGGAAATTTGTAGTTTTTAGGATGTGCGATATGTGTTAAGGCGTTTTGACATGTCTACAGTATGAATGTAAACAAAATGAAGCAGTAACACATCCAAAATCATTCGCAATAGAACATAAGCTTTTTATGTGGAAAACCCTTTAAGGGAAAAACCATGGTGAGGATTAACTCACTATATGAAAACCAAAATAGATTACAAGAAGCTCACTACTTGAAGGGCTCACTGCCCAGAGGGCTCACTATCCAAAAGAAAAGGCTCACTGCCTAGGAAGATCACTTCTTTTGGATTACAAAGAAATAGTTACAAGGAGGTTCACTACCTCAGAGAAACTAGAGAAACCACCAAAAGGTCTCTTTACAATCCACAACCTTCGGCTCACCGCCTCCAACAACTTCTAGCACACAAAACTATAGACACCTCCTACTCACTACTTCCGGTAGTCTTAGGAATTCTTGCTCGCACTCAGGTCTCAACACATGATCACATATCCAAATATTTGACCTTGCATACATATCTTCACATCCTCAAATAACCTTCTCTAGGTTGGATTCAATGAAATGTATGCACCTCAAATGTGTAACCACCAAATAGGGTTGCACCAAACACCTTAGCGGTGGAAAGAAGCAAGGTTGGACCACATCAAGGGTTAAATAGGACCCAAATATACATCGACATGCTACACCAAGCTTCCACAAACCATGAATTACATCCACAAACAATGCTAACATGCCAAGTTGGCTAAACTTGTATTAACACTATCAAGCAACCAAATTTACACTTCACCAAGGCCTAAGACATCCTACAGACCATGAAGCAACATTGCACAACACCTTGGAATAATCAAACATCAACATTTTTTTAAAAACACTAGCATAAACACATGATACTAATAATACTATCATCATGTGCAACTAGTCAAACTGCCTTTGAGATACAATGCATAAACCAGGCTTGCGAAATAGTTGAACGCTAGAAAAAACAAGGGAAGGTAGGTACATGAAATATTAGCACATTCATAAATATGCATGACAAAATACTTTAGTTCGAAGAAATGTGGAGCAATTGCATTTCTCCCATATGTCCCTCTTCACAAGCCAAAGATAGTCCAACACACTGTGAAACATATCTTCTATTGCCACATGATCTGAAACCTAAAAAATTGGATATAACACCTTCAAAAACCTATGATCATCATGTTCAAGCTGCACAAGCACATCTTCAAGAATGAACAAATTCAAAGCACAATACATAACACTTCCGAATCACCTTATACATTTTTATGCAATTTTTCTCAAAAGCACTTGGAAACCAAGTGACCATGTTGCATTTGCAACACCTACCCAACACCATACACACCTTCTCAACATATCCATACCAAAGGTTGACATTAATGAAAACACTAATGACAACATAGTGCAACAATCTCCCCTTTTGTCATTGATGGCAACATTTGCTAAAAAACCATCAACAACAAAAGAAAATTTGTATCTCCAATACTTAAGAAAATCTCCCCCTTGAACATTTCTTTCCCTATGTTTTTCAGACTTCTCTCTCCCCCTTTGACATCAATGGAAAAGGGAAACACCTGCACACTTCACTTCAGGCACAAGATGTGCTCCCCCTGACTGCACCAACCAAAGACATGACTACCTGATCCCCCTAAGAGGTAGCCTTCATCAGTCTAAGACAAATAATACATCTTGAATTTCTCCCCTAGACAAATGTACAATCTTATGCATCTAGTTGAAAGGAGGGGAAATAACCCCTAGCTTATTTATGAGATACTCAAATGTATCTTTTGGAAGAGACTTTGTGAAGATGTTTTCTATTTTATCTTTTGTAGGAACATACTCTAACTTCACTTCTCAACAACTTTCTCTCTTAGAAAGTGATACCGGATAGAGATATGCTTTGTTCCTGAATGTATTACAAGATTTTTTGAAATTTTGATAGAACTTGTATTATCACACAAGATAGGAATAGGTCCATCATATGATATTATGATATCCTTCAATGTTTGCTTCATCCATAACACCTGTGTACAATAAGATACTACAACATATTCTACCTTTGTAGTAGATAATGACATTGAATCCTACTTCTTTATTATCTAAGAAACTAGCGTGTTTCTAAGGAAGAAAGCACCTCCACTTGTACTTCTTCTATGTTTGCTTCATCCATAACACCTGTGTACAATAAGATACTACAACATATTCTACCTTTGCAGTAGATAATGAAATTGAATCTTACTTCTTTATTATCTAAGAAACTAGCGTGTTTCTAAGGAAGAAAGCACCTCCACTTGTACTTATTCTATCATCTGCATGACCTGCCCAACTTGCATCTGTATAAGCACTCAAAGAGAAATTAGTATCCTTATAGTACTATAGACCATAGTCTAGAGTGCCCTTCAAATATTTGAATATCCTTTTGACTACTACCATATGTGACTCTCTAGGATCTTCTTTAAATCTCTTCACAAGCCATATCACATGCATAATATTAGGTCTAGTTGTAGTCAGATATAGTAATCCACCAATCATGGATCTATACTTAGTCTGATCTATCTTAGGAGATTCGTCATTTTTACTTAGTTTACAACTAGTAACCATGGGAGTACATACTAGTTTAGAATCCTCCATTCCAAACTTCTTTAACATTTCCTTTACATATTTTGATCGTGAAATGAATATTACCTTTTTCTGATCAACTAATTATTATCCAACAAAGAAAGTCATCTCCCCAAGCATTGACATTTCAAACTCATTTCACATCTCTGTAAAGTTCTTACACATGATCTCATTTCTTGCAAATATTATATCATCAACATTCACAACCACAATCAAGATTTGATCTTTCTCAACTTTCAAGTAAAGTTTATTGTCTGTGGTACCCTTTTTGAATTCCTATCATAGTAATTATTTGTCCAATCTTACATACCAGGATCTAGGATCCTGTTTGAGCCTATATAATGCCTTCTTCAACCTACAAACCATATCAGGATCTTCTGATAATTGAAAAACTTCTAGTTGTTCAATGTACACTTCTTCTTCTAACTCACCATTAAAAAATGCATACTTTACATCCATCTGATATACCTTGAAGTATTTATGTGCTACAAAATCCAAAAACATCCTGATAGCCACCATTCTTGCTACTAAGGAAAAAGTCTCTTCAAAATATATTCCTTCCACTTGTGAGTTGGCTTTACACACAAGCCTAGCCTTGTTTCTGATAAATTCTCCATTCTCATTCAACTTGTTCCTAAAGACTCATTTAGTTCCTATCACATCATTATTTGTTGGCCTTGGGACCAGTTCCCATGTCTGATTCTTCTTAATCTACCTCAATTATTCTTCTATAACATTGATCCAATTTTTATCCCTACATGCTTCAATAACTATTTTAGGTTCTATTTTAGAGAGTAAATAAAAAATTGTTTGTTCCTCTGCCATAACAACTTTTCTTCTTATTAGCACACCTTTGCTCTTATCTCCAATTATTTGATCTTCATAATGATTTTTTTGCACATACTTAGGAGTTTTATGGTTCTTTTCTAGAGCTTCTACCTCTTCTACTAGCATATATTTTCTTCTTCTCCTTCTTCTTCTCTACAAAGGGGTTCATTAGATTCATATCCTTCTCAAGCTCTAATGTGATTCTTCATCCATTTTGACACTTGCACTCTCAATTATCTTCTTTAGTCTCTTGTTGTAGCACCTATATGCCTTGCTCTTTGTTCAATGTTCTGAAATTTGAAAAATTGAATGTTTAGTTTGATGTTTAAGTTTTTCCTATCTGCAAACAAGTTTGATAGTGACCATTTTTCTAGAATTTTTCAATGTAATGGAAATGCAAATGTATGACAATTTTAGAACAAAATGATAGCTTTTTTATGGTAATTTTGAAATGAAAATCTGATCTAAATTAATGAAACAAGACTTAATGCAACCTATGATGTAATATGGATGCAATATTTTTTTTATGACTTTTATGATTCAAATATGAAACCCTAAATGAAAGATGCAAAGAAAAATGATACAAAACCTAGAGCTAGGGTTTGAAAGACTACAAAATCAAAAAGCTATGATGTCAAATGCCAGGTTCACCAAAAAATAAATATAAAAATGTGTGGGGAGGACCTTAAGTTTAATTTCCAAAACCTAAGGTTAATCCCCTCATTTTTAGGATTTCATTAGGATGCAAATTAACAAGGTTCATAGATTGACTTTCAACCTCCAAGGTAAGTCAATCAAGCCTAGATCTGCATCATTCTGAGTCTTAGGATTGGAAATGATTTGGAGTGATTACCCTAATTAGACTATATGATCTAATATAATAAATGTAAAATATCAAAGATAAATAGACATAAACAATGATTTGCAAGTGGATTTAGAAAGTGGAGACCTATGTGTACCTATCATCAAAAGTTGAGTCTAATTGTTGTAGCAAGACTAGGTTTCCCTTGGGAAAACTAGTCCTTGATGAGGGGTTCTGAATTTTTTTTACAATCCTCTGATGTTGGATCTAAGCTCCTAATTCTTGGTTATAAACTTGTCAGAATATCATCAATAAATTATGTAGGTGAGTTTTCATGGCTTGAAAACTTTGATGACAACAAAGGAAACAATGCAAAATGAATCTTCAAACTCTTTTCAAACCTATAACCTACACATTCACAAAGAGGGAAGATGTTGTGCCATTTAGGGGCTTGCCTCAGTCAAACCCCGTGCAAGTGTTTCCACTTCCACAATGGAAAAATGTTAATGATAAATGATAATGGAAAGGAAGGAATGATGAAATCATGTTGCTCTACAACTCACCACCCTCAATGGTTTCCTTGAAGGACTAAATTCATACACATCTCTTCAAGAGCTTGGATCTTGCTTTGCTTGAATAATTTGGAGGCCTACAAAAATATGTTATCCTTCACAAAAAAATGACAACATGAACACATATAATGTTAGATCTTGAATTTCTGCAATAAACTCTAATGATGCTGCTCTTGAATTGCTCTTACAATAGTATTTTCTCAATATAAGTTCACTTAGTGATTTTTAGATTTCAATTGATAAAAGACTAGGTATTTATAGGTGTTTATCCAATTTCTTGAAAATTAGATTCCAAAACTTGACACTTCATATTTGAATTTTGGATGTTAAAATACCACCAACAACATATTTAAATTTGGGTCCTAGATAAGGAGGGGGATCCATTCGCCCATGGATGAATAGGTCCTGGTCCAAATTTCTAGGACACTCAAAGTTGGGAGCAAAATAATAATTTGTTGTATTTACTTAATGATTATCTTCCTTCAAAAAATGGTAAAAATTAGGCTTTGAAATGCATAATTTGGAAAATTAGAAACTTAATTAAGTCCAAAAAATTAAGGGAACAAAAAATAATGTGAAATTGTTAAGGTATACAATTTTATACACTACAAAATCACATATATATATATATATATATATATATATATATATATATATATCACACTAGTACACAAACAACAATATATGACTAAATAAACTACTAAAAATTGTATATAAATGACTAACTTTAGTCACGTGACTACTAGTGGTTTATTTGTAGTCATTTATAACACCACTAAATTTATGACTAAAAAATTTTAATCATTTATTTAGTCATTGATTTTAGTCATTAATTTGGTCATTGATTTGGTCATTGATTTAGTCATTTATTTAGTTATATTTTTTAGTCATTAATTTTAGTCATGTGACTATTTTAGTGGTTTATTTGTAGTCATTTATAACACCACTAAATTTATGAGTAAACTATTTTAGTCATTTATTTAGACATTGATTTGGTCATTGATTTAGTCATTAATTTAGTCATTTATTTAGTCATGGTAGTGATTTGTTTAGTCATATATTTAGTCATTAATTTAGTCATTGATTGTTGTTAATTGGTCATATATTTAGTCATATATTTAATCATTAATTTAGTCATTAATTTAGTCATTACTTTAGTCATTAAAAATCAAATCTAACTTAATTAATCCTCACAAATTTAAACATATAAACTTCAAGTATCATAGATATTCAAATATTAAAAGACACCATGAAATGAAGACTAAAATGCTTGAACAAATATGATTGCTCAGACACAAACACAAACAGATTACAAATCAAGAGGAGCCACAACACAGTATTTATGAGTGGAGAAAAAACCACTCTGAAAATTTACTTCATTAAGCCTCATTGGTTACATTCAATGTATCAGTGACATTGTACAACTTACATACACTATATAAACATAATACTCCTATTTTCATATACTTATACTATTTTCCCCTTCCTTAACTGCAGTCTTTTTGGAAGGGTAGTGACCTCCTATAGGGGCTTGACCCATTTAATCCCCTTGCAAATCCACAACTTTCTCACCGCTATTGGTTTTGGCTCCTCCAAACCCTTCCTCGCTGGTGTTCACCTTTCACTTCTCCAATTTGGAGCTGTAGCCTAAAAATAAAGTTTCAAAATTTGCACATCAAAAACTCAAAAAAATCAATATTACAAGAGAAAATATGTCATTATTTCTCTACATGGTGTTGTTTTATTAAGATAGCATGTTATTGAATAATTGATCTAATAGTTGATTTCTGTATGAATGCAAGTATTCCTATATATTCCACACCTTGTAAATTTTTCATAGGTTATAAATAAAGGGAAACCTCCTCTAATGATTTTAACAAAAAGTATAGGATGCTTCACTTACATGAAGTATGTCCACTGGGTTGAAAGCTTTTGTGACCTTCCCTCATGACATGTTCATTGCCATGACACTCAACCCTCCTTGTAATGTTAGTAAATTTCTAGAACAACCTCATACCAGTTAGAAGGCTAATTTCAATCATCAATGATAAAATAATAATAACAATAAATAAAGGGCTTGCCACCAAAATGATCATTAATCAAGAAAATAAAAAAAGCTAAGACTAAAGTTTAGTACTAGAGGTTGATAAGTTCTCAACTAATATTCCATTTGGAAAACACCACCAATTAAAAAATTTAGGGCGAGGTTGGTCAACTGCATCTTTCACAACATCAGTTACAATAGTAGTTACAAGTACTGAGAACAAAAACCCTGTCATAGACTCAGATCAAGAATTTCAGTTTATCAATCGCTATCCTAAATCAACTGAAATAGAAAACCATTTATACAAAGACAAAATGCAAAACAAATAAGAATGTTACCTAGAATAGCATGGTGTAACTCATTAATATTTCTATGAAAAAAATAGTAGATACAAATTACAATGGATGGTACAACTACTGCAAGAATCTGATAACAATTAACACCCTTCTTGAGCACTCGATCTGTTTGTAACCTAAGATGATTCACTATGCTTTCACTATCTTCTTGTTATATTCAAGCAACTGGAGAATATCTGTAGAATGTGCAAGCTTGGTGTTAACATAGACCCAAAAATCAACTTCTAATACCATCTACAATCTACACTTTCAAGGTGTAAAATTAGAAGTACGTTCAAGTTGATCACTCTCTTTGAGAATAATACTAGTCATTTTTGTAGCTATTGGAACACATCAAAATTAAATATATCAACTAAAAAAAGAATAGAACAACAACCTAACACAAGTGTGGATCAAAAACACCCTAATAACTAGTGTAATTAGGGTACCTACAACCATTGATAGGTCCAATATACTTAAAATCATTGATGTAAGTGTATTGAAATCTTTTGTTAACTCCCTCATAGGTAATGGTACATTCCAATCATTGATGTGGAAGATCTCAGTTGTTGTGTTTTGATACCATGTTAAACTATGGTCTATGGATTGCAATATTGTAGGATATGCACAAAATGGATTTGTTGAAAAGGCTTTAGAAAATTTCAAGAAAATGCAATTGGCAGGTGTAAAGCCAGATTCCACAACCTTTGCCAACATACTCCTTGCATGTAATAAAAATCATCAAATGGTTTATTCTTAGCATCATAAAATTGAAAATAGATGATTGACCTAAAGCAAAGAAAATAATTAAGTAGCACAAAGTGAATGAGACGCGAAGAATTGTTACGATTAACATTTCACTTGGAAATTGGAATTGTTTTCCGCTTTCACAATAAAGCAACATGTGATAAGGGGTTCTCCTCATAAAAGCTTGGAACTCGTCCATTCATGAAAGAATCTCAAAGCATTTCCCGCAAATCACTACAAAAGATACATGGCGAATCCTTACCATAAATCATGGATTTTGTGTTTTAGTAATGGACCATTTTTTTTCTCAAGGCTGTACCATTTTGCTGGAGGCTATAAGGAGTTGTGGATTCCTCTTGGCCAATTGAGAGTATTCTCCCATTTGAATTGAGACTAACCACCATATTTTACAGTATCAAATGGACTACCACCTTTATTCTCTCTAGGAGAGGAGACCAAGGAGCATTTTTTTAGTGTCATGTCTACCATGAAATCCATGGGAGGCACCAATTATTATATCATAGTTGCCAAACTCGGACTTAACATAGACATTGGGCTCAACCTAAAACTCAACACTAACTCAAAAATTTGAAAAAATCATGATATATAAAGATTTTTTAAGGTGCATATTTTCCTATGCATTCCTCCCTAAATCAATTTTAAAAATTATAAAAACCTAATCAATTGCAAGCTAATTTGAGTATAAAATGTGTGAAAGAGATGCCATCTCATGGAATACGATGATTGCGGGATATGCACAAAGCCATCTCATGGAATACGATGATTGCAGGATATGCACAAAATGGATTTGCTAAAAAGGCTTTAGAGACTTTCAAGCAAATGCAACTACTAGGTGTGAAGCCAAATTCCACGACCTATGCCATCATCCTCCTTTCTTGTGCCAAAATGGGAGCTTTGGAGTAGGGTTTGAACATTCATCATAGCATAATATATGGGGGATTTTTGTCAGATATTATGGTTGGAAATGCTTTGTTAGACATGTATGAAAAATGTGGAAATGTACACAAGGCATTCAAACTCTTTGATGGAATGCCTCAAAGAGATGTCATCTTGTGGAATGCAATAATTGCAGGATATGCACAAAATGGATTTGTTGAAAAGGCTTTAGAAACTTTCAAGCAAATGCAATTAGCAGGTGTGAAGCCAAATTCCACGGCCTATGCCAGCATCCTCCCTGCCTGTGCCAAAATGGGAGCTTTGGAGCAGGGTTTGAACATCCATCAGAGCATAATAGATGGGGGATTTCTATCATAGATTATGGTTGGAAATGCTCTATTAGACATGTATAAAAAATGTGGAAATGTACACAAGGCATGCAAACTCTTTGATGGAATGCCTCAAAGAGATTTCATCTCGTGGAATGCAATAATTGCAGGATATGTACAAAATGGATTTGTTGAAAAGGCTTTAGAAACTTTCAAGAAAATGTAATTAGAAAGTGTAAAGCTAGATTCCACAACCTTTTCTAGAACAAGAGATCATTGGTGAAAGTGTTAAACATCGATAGGACTCAATGCATTGTCCCCCTGATGCTCTGATAGTACTTAGGTGCAAAATTTGTTGGGAAGAGAATTTAATATCAGTGGGAGTTGGCTTAATGTCTCCCTGATACAATGATATGCATCAATCTCCATCGGGGACACTATGATTTGTCGATGGGAGTCATTGGTAAGTTCCTCTAATGGGGTGAAAGGATAAGTCACAATGGAATGGTAAAAATCCATCGGCTAAAGAAACACCTATCAGTGGAACAAAGGAGACAGTCCCACCGATAGCCTGAAAAGAATGAAAAGCGTAAAGCAGTGGCAAGAGAAGCATCAAAGAGACTCTCCAATATCAGTGGGAGTAATGCTAAAGTCTCACTGATTGCCAGAAAACACTTGAATCGGAGAAAACTTCACATCTAACTGCAATTATTGTTGGATATGCACAAAATGGATTTGTTGAAAACACTTTAGAAACTTTCAAGCAAATGCAATTGACAAGCATAAAGCTAAATTCCACAAACTTTTCTAGCATCTTTCTTGCTTGTGCCAAAATGGGGGCTTTGGAATAGGGTATGAATATCCATCAAAGCATAAATAATAGAGGAATTTTGTCAGATGTTGTAGTTGCAACTACCCTAGTAGACATGTATGAAAAATGTGGAAGCATAGACAAGGCATGTGAATTGTTTGACAAAATTCCTAAAAGAGATTCCATCTCATGGAATACAATGATTGTGAGATATGCACAAAATGGATTTGCTGAAAAGGATTTAGAAACTTTCAAGCAAATGCAATTAGCAGGTGTGAAGCCAAATTCCACAACCTATGCCAACATCCTCCCTGCCTGTGCCAAAATGGGAGCTTTGGAGTAGGGTATGAACATCCATCAAAGCATAATAGATGGGGGATTTTTGTTAGATATTATGGTTGGAAATGCTCTATTAGACATGTATGCAAAATGTGGAAATGTACACAAGGCACGTGGACTCTTTCATGGAATGCCTCAGAGAGATGTCATCTCATAGATTTGAAAGAGATGAATTTGTATATGCTTGAGTGCGAGACAAAGCTAAATTGAACAGGCAGGGATACCAAGAGGTTTCCTCTTTTATCATTTATGCATTTCAACATATGAAAGCACATTTCATGGTGTTCTTAATTAGATTCCTTTGGGTGATAAAAGATCATATAGAGGGAACTTTTCCATATGATAATAGTTTTTTAGAAATACTTAAGTATGCAATATAGTTCTACTTTCATAATCAAAACAAACACAACACATTTATATAAGCATGTTGTACAACAATGCATAATAAGAAAATAGGACTACTGATGTGAGATGAAGATGTCATAAACTTGATGCATCATCAAATAACCTAAGAAATGGTACACCTCAGACAAGTGCAGTGTACCCAATTCACCAAATTATAGCACACCGAGTTTGCAAGGATATTTTTTTAATCAATCTACTTAGAAACAAAGAACTTGCAGGGTATTGTTGAACAATTGAACTTACTAATTGAAAAAAAAAGAAAACTAAAATGTATTAGATAACAAACTACTTGCAAGAAATGCCTATATGTAAGAAAACCCCATAATCAAATTGTATTGAAAGTAAATAAGTCTACTTTGACTATCAAATTGAGGAAATTGTATGTACGACTACCAATGACTTGAGAAACAGAAGCACATGTGATTGCATTAATGCTAAGGTAAAATAAAATAAACAAATCTACATACCATCCACTCCAAAAATTAAGCAAATCCATTAGGATCAAATTATCTTCAGCCAAATCAATTTCAATAGAATACATATGAAAAAGTTCTACACAAAGAGATGAAATGTATATGGTCCAAAAAAGGCATCTTTCAAACTTGCAGGGACAGATGAGGGAAAACAAACCTCCCAATATTCAATATGTGTTGGAGTTGCTCAATCCAACTCCAAATGCATTTTTATGTCATCATGTAGTTCTTCCATTTCCTTTATGGTAAGACCCTGTTTAGGCTATAACAAGGTTAATGAATACCAAGCCACTCATTAATTAAATGTTTTACAATAAATAGAACATTATAAAACCATTGTAATATGGTTCAACTCTTCAAACATGTTTTATCACTATAACCATCCAGAAAAAAGAGACATCAAACAAATAATGGTAGGGTGTCAAAAAAAATCAAAAATCAAAAATCAAACTACCTTAACATTTTAAATTTATATACCATTTACTCAATTTTCACCTCCCATTTAACTTTTAAACTTTGAACAATGAAAGAGATTGCACCCTGATTCCTAACTACACATAACACCATATTTTACACACTTACAATTCTCAATATGTTATATGTCCATTCAGTTGTCACCCCAGGTATGATCTAAAAAAAAAAAAAAAAAGTAGAAAAAACATAAAGATTGCCACTAAAATTGATTTCTTTATAATCTTCATTAGCATGGTGTAAACACACATACAAGGATGCGACTATACTGGTTGGACAAGGAAAATCACACACAAAGAGCAACAAGAGAACTACAAAAATAGAAATATTTACAAGAGCACGATATTCATTATTTCTTGCCGATGTCCACCTCTCTTTCCGATGAGTTTGAGTGTTGTCAGGCTATTAGTGGGACTTTGACGTGACTCCCAGTGACATGCAAGATTCCTCCCGATGATTGCTTCAGAACTAATTCTTGTTGGAAAATAAAGTAGATTACATATCTACTCCAAATCACACGATGTGCTCACTACAAACTCAAAGAGATGATCTTTCAAATGCCTATGGCTGACACCTTGTATGAGTCTTCAATAGAAAATTTCCAAGTAGGATAGTCTACGACATCCTACTTATTTTTCCTACATTTATCCCTACCAAGGTACTTGCAATTACAAAATATGGTAAGTATTCCCTTGATTATCATGCTTCGATGGATGTTCGTGTGTGATATTTGTCTCAATAAAACTGCATACATAGTTGTTACACTTCACTGGCTCAAAAAATTTCTCACAGAAAGGGAAGGACGTATTTTATCATTTGCAGACATTCGAGAGCATTGAAGGGTGTCAGAGATGCCATCTCATGGAATACGATGATTGCAGGATATGCACAAAATGGATTTGCTAAAAAGGCTTTAGAAACTTTTAAGCAAATGCAATTAGCAGGCGTGAAGCCAAATTTCACAACCTATTCCAACATTCTCCCTGCCTATGCCAAAATGGGAGCTTTGGAGCAGGTTGTGAACATCCATCAAAGCATAATAGATGGGGGATTTTTGTCAAATATTATGGTTGGAAATGCTCTGTTAGACATATATGCAAAATGTGGAAATGCACACAAGGCATGTGAACTCTTTGATGGAATGCCTCAAAGAGATGTCATTGATGAATAAATTATGCAATGATGAGGTGGAAAATCACTCCATAATCCCAATCCAACCTACCCCAATCAAGGTTTCAATCTCCAAGTCCCCAACTCAATGACTCCTCACCAATTTCACTTGTTCTCCAAGTAGCAATCCAAACTCATTTTTTCAGGTTTAACTTTTAGAGAAGGCCTAACAGATTCACAACCGACACATTCTTAGACACCTTTTATCCTCCTATTCAACATATCAAAAACTAGCATAGACTTGTTTTGAAACTTAAGGAACAATAGACTGTCCTCCACTTTTAAGGGAAAATTAGCCCACTTTTCCAAGTAACCCACTCTCAAACACTCAAACTACTCACCAAGGCCACTTAGACCTCCTAGGAAGACTCCAAATAGAGGGAATAAACAAGTTTTAGACAAAGAAAGTGTCACTAAACTGCAAGGATTCATCAGACCCTAATCACAATCATGAGAAGATCAATTAAATCATCACCAAGAATTCATTTAAACTTTCAACAAAAATCCCTCATTTCACATGATTCCAATGCTACAAAGCTTCAAAACAACAAATTAGTGTTCCAAATCCATCAACTCACCATGAACATACTCCTATAGACTGAAACCAAGCATAATCCCGATCAAAATTTTTGAAAACAACTCATTCAACCAACAAGCTAAATTCACTCCTCATTCAACTTGTTTTATAAGGCAAGATAACATTCAACCATGCCTATTTGCTACCAACCTTTTATCAAACATTTAAGATACTGTAATCATCATGTTTTGATTGAAATCACTCAAGAACATACTCACAAAACATTGAACCATTAGATCTCTTATTTCTGTAGTCAAGACACCAATTCATACTATGACTTCACATGGCTCAAACTCCCCAAACAACAAGCCTTGATTTCAATAACCTTCCTAATCATTGTGACCCTTTTAACACCTTATTTTAAACAAAAATAAGCCAAAA
The DNA here is from genome assembly GCA_007258455.2 of Sequoia sempervirens. Taxonomy (NCBI): domain Eukaryota; kingdom Viridiplantae; phylum Streptophyta; class Pinopsida; order Cupressales; family Cupressaceae; genus Sequoia; species Sequoia sempervirens. The sequence continues at coordinate 9,512 of VDFB02185178.1, read as the reverse complement.
CAAACATTTATAAAAGTCTGCCCATCCACATAGTGAATATTCATTCATTGGGCAACTATGTCCTAGTAGCCATTCCATCACAAACTGTCAGAAAGATCTATTGATTCAGGCCTCTATTAAAGATTGTAATAGGTGTTTTGAATACTCATTAGGGAGCCTTAAAACATGTCAAAAGATTACCATAAGTTGTTTTGTGATCAATGCACAAAATCAGACTATCCACGTTCAAAATAGGCCTAATTAGGTCTATCACCACAAGGGTTTATTGGTTCTTGCACTTCCAATCACAAATTTTCCCAACCAATGCTTATAACACCTATTATTAGATTTGTATAGGCTTAAAACACCATCAAAAGTAATTTCTTATGCATCCTTTATCAAACCCTAGGTATTCATCCTCTTAAACTCTATTTTTTTTGACTGTGTATGCATCAAACAAATGAGTACAAACCAGATTTGAGTTGAAGGAAACAATATTTTTAAATATATAAATTTCCTCAAGTGGTTTTTGTGTGCAAAACTCATTGGTTACAATATCACAAAAAAAAACACAACATCAAGTCATGAACTATGGCACAGAGTATCACTCATTCTAACATTGTTATCTCTATGGTGAATCCTACACTCATGTCTTGGATAGGTCATCAATGCTTTTGCAGCCATGAAATGAAATGATTGATTGCAGAATGTGCACAAAATGGATTTTTCAAGGAACCTCTCAAAATATTTGAATTAATGAAGCACTCTAGAAAACATCCTAACATTGTAAGCTTTGCTTGGGTTCTAGGTGCATACAGTCATGTAGGTTTAGTGGATGAGGGCTGCACATACTTCACACATTAGTAACCCTTATTGCATTACAATTTAGATAAATAATAGAGCAATTTTGTCATATGTTGTAGTTGCAACTTCCCTAGTAGACATGCATGCAAAATGTGGAAGCATAGACAAGGCATGTGAACTGTTTGACAAAATTCCTGAAAGAGATGCCATCTCATGGAATAGGATGATTGTGGGATATACACAAAATGGATTTGTTGAAAAGGCTTTAGAAAATTTCAAGCAAATTCAATTAGCAAGTGTGAAGCCAAATTCCACAACCTATGCCAGCATCCTCCCTGCCTGTGCCAAAATGGGAGCTTTGGAGTAGGGTATGAACATCCATTAGAGCATAATAGATGGGGGATTTTTTTTCAAATATCATGGTTGGAAATTCTTTGTTAGACATGTATGCAAAATGTGGAAACATACACAAGGCATGTGAAGATCATCAACATTCATAAAACAGAGAATTTGATAGTTAGTTGAGAACAAAAGGTTTGTGGAGAACTTCCATGACTTGCAGAGCCAAATGGAACATCATACATAGCACATAAGGACCTGATAGAACTTCCTCGAGGTCTGCACCAAATTTCATTCATTTTTTAGAATAATACCATGTGTTGTAGGTTGACCTACATGTTTCTACATGCTACATCATTCATTGGAGTTTGTAACCACTTGTGGCTGACACAAAGGATTATATGAGCTTGAAGATGATATATACATCTCTTAGATGTATTAAGAAGTCAATTCTCCAATTAAGTAGTTTTAGATAATAAGATAGAAAGTTGAATTCTTTTTGGAAGGTACTTCAATGCCATATCTTTCATTTGTATTGTAACCTAGAAAGCAGGCCTATGAGCCCTTTGATTGTAGCTCGCATGTTGCCAACATATAATCATTTTGATTTTCTAATATATTGAGCATTTGAATCATTTCACTCAACTTGACTTAGACATCCACCTATTAGGCTTGTAGCCTCAAAACCCAACTTTTCACAATAACTCAATGAGTAGGCCATACAATGACCTAATAACCAACATTTGAGAGACTCAATAACCCCTGACACAACATACTAGAAGATATCATAAGGTTTCTTAAGCACAAATTGAAGTTTCAATAAACCAACCCTATGTTGGCTACTCAATTAACCCTCTTTTACAAAGGAAGTACCTTCTAAAATTCAATTTTCCACTCAATCTCAATGGAAAGTGTTAAGTTGTGTTACAAAACATCAAATTTCACTACTAGTTCACAAAACCATGCAATCTATGATGTTGCACCAAGAAACCCTCATTTCGCATGCAAATTACAAGGGTTTATTCATTCTCCACATTCCCAAGCTTACCTGACTCAACTAATGCATTCAACACATCACACTGACCCTGCACACACTCAATCTAACATTACTTTGAATTTTCCATCAACATTTTGCCAAAACCTCACTTAAATACCTCATTTTCATATGAAAAACACTTTGCCCAGCCTAGGGCATCATTCCACAACCCCAAAAATTGACTCCACTATCCTTCAAATCCCTAAAAACATATAAAATAACATTGGATTAGTCATTCCACCAAGGCACAACTCAATACAGTAGGTGGAATGACTGTTCCATCATTTAAAACTCAAAACAAAGACCACATTGGCCTGTTACAGGCAAACTTACAAAACATAAGTAATCTCCCTCTAAACTAAGTGAAAGAATCTCAAAATTGTTTTAGAAGAGTTAATACATGTTACCATAACTCCAAAAGAGTTTCAGATCTTTTTTTGACTGTACGGGACTGTACAATATCAACAAAAGGAAAATTACCAGTGAATTTTGCAAAAAATACAGTGAACAATGTTGTCTATTGATGAAAATATTCAATACAAGCTTCAATACCATTTTCAAGAGATTTTTCAAGATTTTAAAGCATATTTCCAACATTTACAACCATTAAGTTGCTTTGGAGGAGCATTTACATTCTACTAACATGTATATTTTGTCTTGTTGCATTATTTTAAGCAACTCTGCAATTTCTGACAAAAAGAATCTGCTAACAATCTTGAATGACTTGAAAATGACCAAAATGCTTCAACATGCACTCAAAAAAATGACAAAATTCCTATCATGGACTTATTACTACATTTTACTACCTTTTGACCTTGAAATCCCCTAAATAATGCATTTTTTACAACTTTTGAAAGTTTGCAATTTTACAACTTTTACAACTTTTGATTCTTTTACCAAGTGACTCAAATATCAACCTAATACATAGTGTATGGTCTGATTAGACCTTACTGACCTCCTCAAATGCTAAAATACTCCATCAAGATGCCAAAATATTAAATAACCTACTAAGATGCAGTAGCCTTCAAATTTGAAAATGGAAGCTTAGGTGCTCTTGCACCAAATGTCATCTCATTGAATACAATGATTGCAGGATATGCACAAAATAGATTTTTTGAAAAGGCTTTAAAATATTTCAAGCAAATGCAGTTGGTAGGTGTAAAGCCAAATTCCACAACCTTTGTGATGTAGACAAGAAGGAAGAAATCAACACCTTGACACACTTATTCAACTATATTTCCCTCTAAATCACCACACAACTCAAACATATCAAACTTCAAAAGTGACTGTCCCTATTCCTTCAATTAGGCCTCTTAGGGTACAAGTTCATTCCCTCTCAACATACAACAATCTAGGACCCTAAATGTTTCTCCACAATTTTCAGAGGCTTACAAACACCTTATTATTCCACCCTTCAAATGGATTTGAGGCTTTCCAAATGGAATATGACAGACTATTTGATGACAAACTATGCCAAGTACTATCCCAAAGGGTCTGTGATAACCTTGCCCTTAAAGGACAGTCACCAAAAATAAGTTCAAGACTTGTAATTTCACCACCCCAACCTTGGAAGGGCTTCAAAGACATGTGGGCTCCTCCATTGAACAACTCTTCAATGAGTTTGTGGCCCTTACACAAATAAGAAACATAACAACTTTGTAAGTTCTATCCCTTTAGGACTGTAATAGCACTGTCCTCACAGGACAGTCATAATAAAGATGAATTCAAACTTTTTTATTCACAAAATCTTGAAATAAATGACTCAAAGGACCCCCATATTCCTTTACAAGAAAATTCCCCTAAAATGAAATACTTTTTACATCACCCAAACACAAGATAAGGTCTGCACACTATCCATTTCACAGTTTTTGTAAAAATACAGACCTACGACTTCCTTGAACTTTCCCAAAACCATATACTCAGGATTTGTAACTTTAGAGTTTGAAATAATATACTAGAACAAGCCTCCACACAAATTTTCAAGAATTTTTAACAGTTAGATTGGAAGAAATGGATTTTTGATCATGCACTGATACCCTAGATCAAGGTAGTGACCCGCTTGGACCAAATTGCACATAAATTTCTCAATACTTGATGGATTTAAGAGAAAACAAGTGCATTTTAAACTAGATTCACAAGGATTTAAAATATACTAGAGGATGGGAGGATTTGGGCATTTATTATGGCTGTACAATGGCCTGCAAGTCTAGAAACATAGAAAAATGATAGAAAAACAAAGCTTTTTATTGAAATTCTTCTTCAAATTCACTTACCCGACCTTCCACAGACCATCCTCAAAGTAAAAGAGGTTACAAAATCCTTTTTTAATCCACTTCAATGCCTAAAACTACCTCCAACTGATTTTCCCTTCATATTCCATCATTTGCAATTTATTGCATTTTACAATCTTTGCTTGACAACAATTTGTCAAATTATGCAACTTTTACATTATGTAACCTATGACCTCAAAATTATAAAGTAGGACCTAATACATGCATTAAATGGTCTTTTAGACCTTAAGACATCATTATTACATCATATTTCCAATCAAGACTTGAATTTTCCTTCTTGAGGCATATCTTTGCTTGGGTGCTCTTGCACCACTTTGCCAACATCCTCCTTGTCTGTGCGAAAATGGGAGATTTGGAACAAGGTATGGACATCCATAAAAGCATAAAGGATAAAGAAATTTTTTCAGATGTTGTAGTGGCAACAACCCTTGTAGACATGTATGTAAAATGTGGAAACATAAACAAGGCATGCAAACTGTTTGACAAAGTGCCTCAAAGAAATGTGGTCTCATGGACTGCAATAATTGCAGGATATATACAAATTAGATCTGTTGAAAAGGCTTTAGAAACTTTCAATAAAACACAATTTGCAAGTTTAAATCTAGACTCTACAACCTTTGCCAGCATCCTCTCTGCCTGTTCCAAAATGGAAGCTTTGAAACAGGGTATGGACATCCATCAAAGCATAATAGAAGGGGGATTTTCATTTGATATTATAGTTGGAAATGGTTTGGTTGACATGTATGCAAAATGTGGAAGCATAGAGAAAGCATGTGAAGTTTTTGATAGAATTCCTCGAAGAGATGTCATCTCTTGGACTGCAATTATTGTTGGATATGCACAAAATGGATTTGTTGAAAATGCTTTAGAAACTTTCAAGCAAATGCAATTGATAGGTATAAAGCCAAATTCCACAACCTTTACCAACATCTTTCCTGCCTATGCCAAAATGGGAGCTTTGGAACAGGGTATGAACATCCATCAAAGCATAATAATAGAGGAGATTTTGTTAGATGTTGTAGTTGCAACTGCCCTAGTAGACATGTATGCAAAATATGGAAGAATAGACAAGGCATGTGAACTGTTTGACAAAATGCCTGAAAGAGATGCCATCTCATGGAATACAATGTTGCGGATATGCAAAAAATGGATTTTTTGAAAAGGCTTTAGAAACTTTCAAGCAAATGCAATTTGTAGGTGTGAAGCCAAATTCCACAACCTATGCCAGCATCCTCCCTGCCATGCCAAAATGGGAGCTTTGGAATTACTAGCCAAGTTTAGGTTTGGTCAACTCCCACCTATTCTACTAGCCACTATGAGCCAACTAAACATGTTTTTGCATGATTTGATGCTATGTGTACATTTCTAACCTCAAGAGATTGTTGTCCTAATGTTTCTCTAATTAAATAACTCAAACCAAATAATGTAACAATACAAAAAAAATCTGAACATTGATTTGCAACAATCACACAATAGCTAAAATGACAAATACAGAAGAGTAAAACAAATACACAAATAATTTACACCTTCAAATCAATTTATAATTCCTTAGAAAAACTTACAAGGTAACCTCTACAAGCTGTACATCTCACAAATGTATGGAAATTCACTGTTTATTGCATTCTTCTATCTTGCTCCTATCTTTATACTATTCAACTAAAAATCTAATCTTCCAAAAAGCATCCTATCTCTTAAAAGAGATGAGATGGAAGATAAGTTTAAGTCATTACTATTTATCTACACTTTATTAGACTTAATTAGCTAAATAAAAAACTCACTTTAACCTTAAAAGTGAAATGTGAAATAAAATAATTAGGTAATTAAAAGAATTTCACTTTAATCCTTCAAAAATTAAATGCAAAATAAGAATAACTTGAACCACTTGAAACCCTTTCCAACACATTCACACCTTGTCACATTTGAACATCCTTTCTCATCCTAATGACCAATTCATAGAAGAACATTTGAATTTGGTGCAATAAAAGAAATTTGGATCCACACATTCATCCCAAGAGCATTTAAATGGTTGACGCTTGCTGTTTTGGATCCTTAAGCAGATTTTCTAGGGGTTAACCTAGGAGAACATGTCCCCTAGTGACATAACAATAGCCCACTAAAAGGATTTTTAAATACCACAAATTTTCAAATTAGATTAGAGAACAGTGCAGACAAAGATAATTCAAGTGAGCCACGGAGCATTAAACTGACATATAGGCATTATTCCAAGACTAGTAATAGTCAAAAGCTAAATCTTCATCGAAATGATTCATTCTTTGGTCCCAGAGCCAGGTACCCTTGTCCCTGCATATACTTTCCATATTTGAGCATTCAATTCAGAATTACACACGCCCAAAGATATACCAACTTATTAATCCAGGTTAATTTGTGCTGAGTTGTATGCATTTAATTGATTAGGGTAAACAATGGTTAAGAAAAATTGTTTCCTCTCTTTCCAACTGGTGAAATCCTCTAATTCTTTGTGAGATTACTGTTACCTATTTTTAGCTACAACTCAAAATAGGTGGAGTTGAATTGCATTTATCATAGGAAGGTACAAAAAATTTCTACTTAAGTATTCGTTACATTCCAAAATTTGATTACTTGTGAATTTCAAGTGTTATTATGCAAATGTTTGTAACAAAGGAATTCATAATTTGCATAAAAGAATGTTGTTTTATTCATATTGGAAAAACTGAAGCCCCACACAAGCCGTGGGAATAGCTTAATTTGATTTTCATAATCAAATAATGAATACAAAAAGGAGATGTGCACAACACAATTGAAGAGAATATAGGTATAAGAGAGAAAGTGATTCGTCATTTCCTGGAATGATGAATCCTTATCACATTTGAAGTCTTCAGTTGTCGCCACTCCGGTATCTCCAGATGGTTCAACTCCAAGCTCCATAAGTTTCCTGCAAGATTGTTGAAAGGTGGTGTTAGAGCAATGAAGAATCAAGTCCTTCCTTATGCCTACATTACCAATAGAGATGTGGTACACATTCAATTAGGCATTCATCAGACGATTTGAACAAAATGAAAATAACATGATCGAGAGGCACAAAGTCCAATAGAAGCATCTGACTTCAATTATTTTACTAATATGTTTGTTTAGTGTGTAGGTTCAGGTATAATCATCATTCAGATCAACATATATTCGTATGAGTGGTGTGAAATGTGGCTCCCACGAGGGTTGAGCCCAACTCATAAACAATAATGTGGGACAACAGTATGGAATTAAAGTAATCATCATTCTCCATGAATGAACAGTTGATTAAACATCATCATCTAGTGAACAGGCATACGTATTTCAAGTGCCAAATCAAAACAATGAAAGGACAATCTACTATCATAAATACTAAGGGATCATAGTCATGGATAGAAAATAAGGCAACAATGTCAAGTTGAAGGACAATAGTCACAAAGTCACCATCAAGGACAACTTTGAATATCAAATGGTCACCAAGTTATGTGAGGAGTATAATCATACATACCTTGGGACAGTCTCTCATAAGAAATGATAGCTACATTAAGACAACAGTGAACAAGGCCAATGGACAATTGACAATACCTCATAGAGTACCTCATTTCTATTAACCAGTCAAAGCTGTGAGGTACAGTTACTAACGTAAATGCAAGAGCTAATAAGCTATGAAGGATCAAGTGGCAACAACTTATGAATTAAATGACAAATGAATTCAAGAGTGGAGAATGGAGATTAATAGTGTTCTAGAGTAAGATAATATCACAAACTTAAAAGTCTTGCATTAACAGTCTTTTAATGGAGCAGATCAAGCTACAGTCACAAATATTTCATATATTGATTGGATGGGGTTTTATTCTCATACATGGTAAAGATAGCACAATGCATCCTTATGAGCAGTCGTAAAGAGATGCAAGTATGCTGTGAGAAACATACGATGAACATGACAACATATAGCATATAACATATAAATACTATCATTCTCAATGAAGACAACCACATTACAATCTAACAATGCTTTCATAATGAATATCAACACTTATAAGTTGTCATACAAAATGCTGTTTTGAACTAAAATGGTAGAAAATATGAGTGGAAAAGGAGACTGTGATGCCAAAAATGCATTCCAGTATGAAGAATGATGAAATCTACAAGTGCATATTATCAAGCTACAGGTGAACATTACAACAATGATAGAATCAAAAGTCCATCCATATAAAGAAGCATCATGTGGACAAGAAGGAGAAGTATTGTGATGAACATGAATAAGAAGTATAGTCAAGTCATCACTTACACAAGAAACTATGCAGTCATATCTATTCAATTTCATTTACTTGAGGACTACCATCAGATTTTACAAAGTTCAAGAAAGATCATGCATATACAATTATGAGAGAAATGTATAGTTTCAGCTGTAGCATAATCATGATAATGAGCATTTATCAGAGTAGCAAAACATGATCATCTACTATGCAGAATATCTCAAGGGTGCCATCTACAAAGGCAAATGAGGTTTTGAAACCCAAATGTTTACAGGGAAAGAAAACCCTCAAAGAATGAATACCCAAATGCATAAATATACAGCCGTGACTTCAAGATGGAGTGGTATGTGCATAATACAGATTCAACAATGCAAAATCTTACGCCATTTATCAAAGCAATGCCAAGATAGAGCAACATATAATGTTAGAAGCCATGGTTTTCAACATAGACAAAGCAAGACATTATCAAAATGCCTCTTAAAGTTGCTATCTCATGAAATATATTCAAAATACAAAGGACAAAACCCAGAATGGTTGACGGAAAGGAGCCTTTCATCATGTCTTTTAGTGAAGAAAAATAGGCCGAATGTATAAAGATTATGCAGAAATGGAAAAGTTTTGTTACTAATCAAACACAAGAAGCACAAATACAAACTTACCTTGCGGATTTTGCATGGTTTTTGCATGAATGAACTCCAAAAGCACAAAGAATCCACGGCGTCCCAAGGAAAGAGGAGTAAGTGAAGAAGTATACAGAGATAAAAGTATATAACCTCCAACAAAAGCCTCAAAAGTCTCTCAAATGGTGAACTCAAAGTG
>VDFB02185177.1:0-16653 GCA_007258455.2 Sequoia sempervirens | reverse complement strand
TTATATTATTATTTATTAAATGTTCTATAGAATTTGAATTAAAAAATTGATTATTAAATTATTAAAAAAATTAAACATATAAAAATAATTTTACTATATATAAAAAATTAATAAAATAAAATCATATTTAATAAATATAGTAACTCAAAATTGATATTAGATATATTTATATTAATAAAATAATTTTTTAATCAATTTTTTATTTAAATTCTATAGAATATTTAATAAATAACAATATAAATAATATAAGAATTATAATAAGTTATATTTAAAATTACATAATTTATTTATTTTTTTGAAAAATATGTAATTTTTTAACAATTATCCTATACATTTAGTATTAATATTTATGCATTTAGTAATATAAATATATCTAATATCATTTTTGAGTTAGTATGTTTATTAAAAAAAAATTTATTTTTTTATTTTTTTATATAATAAAATTATTCTTATATGTTTAAAAATTATTTAATTTTACTTCAAAATTAAATTATTTATATTTATTAGATATTATTTTATTTTATTTATTTAAAATTATTTTATAATTTAAATTTTTAATATATATAAATTCTTTAATGATTTTGTATTAATACACCAGTTTATAAATATTTGTTTAATTAAAAAATAATTTATATTGTTAATTCCATATTTTAAATAGTTTATAAAATATTTTTTAAATATATTAAATAAATATATATATACTCTTTAATTTTCTTTTTAGGTCACGATTTTTTCGAAAATAAAACGCAGTCGTGAGTTTACCGCACAGATTTATTGTGTTTGAATGATATGTTGAGAATGGGCATATCCAGGGCTAGATAGTCGTTGATGTCTACGCAAATCACAAAATGGACTTGATTTGACAATTTGATGACATTTATTAACTATAATCGCACCTTCGTGTGCAATGGGTACGCCGAAGATTTGTGGAGATCAATATTTTAATTTATGGTATTGTATTTGAAAGATAGAAATTGTAAAATGTGAAGTGTCAAACATTTTTAAATAAATGAAGTTATGCACATATATTTTATTGTCGTTTCATTATAATTAAGAAAATATGATTTTGAACTATAAGTCAAAGGGTATTTTGGCAAAGTACAATAACCAGTATAAAGGCTGAAAATTGCAAGGAAATATAGTTTAAGATCTATAAGATGATTCGAGCTCTACTATTCAGTGTATTCAACGGTGCAGCAACATCTACTATACAGTGAAGATTAAATAAGATTTGGTTTGTGTCAAGCCAATCCCTTGGCTTTTGACATGTTGTCTTTAAAGTACAAGAACCAGTATAACTGGTATTTTTGCAAAGGACAATAACTAGTAAAATGGTTGAAAATTGCAAGGAAATATTTACTGTATAAGTCATAAAGTTTGTAAAGAACAATGTATTAAGATTAACTTATGAAGATGATTTGATATGTACTGTAGCTATTGTGAAAATAGATCTAGCAACCACTGCATTTGTAGCTTCAACAACAGCTGTTGTACATTCAATAGAAGAAGGAAAAGAAAGTTAGCCAAAAATTTATACTGTGAAGTGAACATAAAATTAATGCCTTCATTTAGCTGATAACAATAGAACTGTAATAATGAAATTAAACACAACAAAACTAATCTGGCCATGTAGAGATTCCCATAAAAAAATTCACAGAAATAATGGCAAGTGAGTTACCTCAAGTTGAGTTAGCAGGAAAGGTTTGGCAACCATTGCATTTACAACTGCTATACATTCAATAGTAAAAGATGTTGCCAGAAAAGTTGTAATAGTAGATATTACAATAGGATTTAATATTGGAAAAGCCATAGATAAAACCACCTTCATTTAACAGAAATGTAATAGTAAAATAAAACACAAGAAAAGTGAGATTCTCATAAAAAAATGACTGAAATAATGACAAGTGAGTTACCTTAAGATTCAGCACACATTGTGTCGAGTTGTCAACGATGCCAAACAGAAAAATAGGTAGAGTGTGCAGGAAAAATCTTCATGGTAGTCTTGAAAGGAGACTCCTAATAAAGTGTAGGTGAGCTGAAAATGTGCAGAATAAAGAGTTTCGTAAAACAACAACTTTCAAGCAACACATGCTACACATGTATCTTGTAATATAAAGTATAATCAAGATATGTATTTTTCAACATTTACATATGAAAATTATCCTCCCTCTCAGCACAGAAATGGGGATGATAGGCATACATAGTTTGTATTCTAGAGAGATGTAGCTTGTATGAAAAGATTTGGTGCATAAAAAAGTGCTTCCATTCCATAAAAAATTGAATCCCTGCCAAAAAGCAAATACATCTTTAGTTTCTTGATTGTAGATATAGTAATACAAAGCATTTTTAATTTATCTTAAACATTTGTGAATTGACAATTGAAACTTAATTATTAATTGCAAGAGTTAAAATCTATGAAAAATAGGAAGTGAATTTTTTTTAGGAACCTCCCAAAGACAAATTGCAAAAAAGGAAACTGCAAGTTTTTGGTTTAATTGAACAACAGAATGCGATAAATTATAAGTATACCAACCTATAATTTCTTGTTGAAAAGTATTTGAGAATGTCAAATGATTGAAGCTGATAGTGTTGACAGTCGAGCCTCCTCTTTCATCCTTCGTGCAACATAAGGGTTGTGTTGCATGCGTGTGTATCCATTGATTATTAATAGATATTTTTTTCTCTCTAAGTCTTTTAGAGCTGGTTGAGAAAGCTATTGCTATTTTTCTAAACACAAGCAGATGCAATTATTGGATTAGCAGGATGAAGTGGGTGTTCCTGGTCTACAACTTATTCTTCAAATCAACTATGCATCCACTTATAGGGATCCAAAAATGAGAAACAAACCCTTTGAATAAGGAAGTTAATAATAATAATATTTTAAAATCTATATAATATTTTAAATATACTAATAATAACTATTTAGATATGTAACAACAGTTTTAAACTATTAAATAACTATATATTAATGTAATTATAAATATATAATTGGTAGTTTAAATATAATATTTTATAGTATTATGTTAATAGATACAATTATTAGAAGAGTTAAATTAATTATATAATATAAATTATAATTATAATGTAATTATATATATTATATTGTATAATATGTTAAGTTATAATTTAATATTAATATTCATATACAATATATAATTATATTTATATTAATTTAATTTAATTTATACTATATTACAAATCATAATTATTAATTATCCTATTTTTAAATTTATATTTAACAACTTTTTATTCTAGAATACAATATATAAGAATATTAATATAATTTTTATATATAATATTAAGTATATTATATATAATTTAATTTGTGTATATAATATTAAATATAATAATAATAACTATTTAACAGTAACAACCATTTTAAACTTTTAAATAATTAAATCTTAATTTAATTATAAATATATAACTAATAATTTAAATATAATATATATATATTATTATTATATTAATAAATACAATTAATAAAAGAAATAAATTAATTGTATAATTTACATTTTAATTATAATTTAATAATTATATATTATAGATTTTTTAATATATTAAGTTTTAATTTAATATTAATATTAATATTAATATACAAATTTGTTTTCTTCTGAATTGAATCTATTTCCTTCTGGCTAGGAATATTAAAGATGGAAACCAACTTAAGGGTGGTGTATTTTTAGCTGATTTACTATTTTCTTCTTTTCACCATCACCATTATTTCTTTGAATATCTCATATTTTGCCAAGAGTGGAAATTAAATATAAAATTCTTCTATCTTATAGTAAAAAAGTCAATTAATTTCCACTATGATCTTTGGAAAACATTATACCTGGGATTTTGGTCTCTCTTATTGGTGCCTTAGTTGTCATGGAACATTTCTTAGCCTGCAGATAAGCTACGTAAGTCATGAAGCTGCAAGTAGTTTTGAATTCATTACTGTTTGTTCCTATAAACAAACTAACCGTTAAAATTTACCTGCAATAAATTTTTTGCAAAGAAATCTTTTTGCATTGCTTTGCCTAGGAAATCAAAGGTAAACCAAATGAAGATTTTCTTATGGGCGGTAGTAGAACATATTTTCAAAGTGAAATTAGTTTGAGGATGATCCAAGTGTTCATTATAGCTTTTACATAAATCTTATAAAATGGGTTTTGTTGAAATGTTCTTTGAAACTTTTAAGCAAATGAATATGGCAGGTGTAAAGTCAAAGTAAACAACCTTTTCTAGCATCCTCTCAGACTATGCCAAAATGGGATATTTAGAATAGGGCAGGAACATCCACCATAGCATAATTCAGGATAATATCTGTCAGACATCGTAGTTGTGAATACCTTGATAGACTTGTGTGCAAAATGTGGAAGCATACACCACAAGGCACGCAAACTGTTTAGCAAAATGCCCCAAAGAGATGCAGTTTCCTGGGATGTATTGATTGCTCGAAATGTACAAAAGACTCTGCAAGCATATAAGCAAGTGCATTTGGCAGAAGTAAAGCCAGACTCCACAAGTTTTGGTAGCATCCTCCCAGTCTGTGCTAAAATTGAAACTTTAGAACAGGGCATGGACATCATCACAGCATAATCGAAAGGGGATTGATGTTCGATGTAGTTACAAGTTCCCTGCTAGACATATATGAAAATTCTAAAAAGTATAGACGAGGCAGTTGTGTTGTTTGAGTAAATACCTCAAAGAGATGTTGTCTCATAGACTAGAATGGTGGACAGATATTCATGAAGTGGGTCTATTGAGAAGGCCTTGGAAACGTTAAGAAAATGCAATTGGCAGGTGTAAAGCCTAACTCCACAACCTTTGCCAGCATCCTTCCAGCCTGTGCCAAATTGGGAAGCTTTGCAACAAAGTATAGACGCCCATCGAAACATAATTGAAAGCGCATTGTTTACAACAACACAACTACAACTACAACATCTATGAAATCATACACAACACAACAACTGGTTGGCAAAATGACTCAAAGATATGTTCTCATGGAATTCTATGATCGCACGATATGCCCAAAATGGCTTTTGCAAGGATTATTTCAAGCTTTTTGAAATAATGTAAGTACTTTGGAACACCCAGATCATGGAAGCCTCCAAGGGTAATTTGCTTTCCCATAAATTCACAAGTTCTGATTTTTTAATTTCAATTGAAAATTATATTTGATGAATTGACAAGAATGGATAAAATTGTGTTTTCTCTTTTCACTGAATGTTGATTTGGGATGATAGTTTCATTCACTCTGCTATTGATTGAACCTAGACTGTGTGCCACGGATTTTGGGGTGAGGTTTTCAGTTTGCTTTATTATTAATATGCCCTTGTTGCTACTACTTATGGCTTAGCCAATGCTGCAAGGCTCGACTTTCTCATCCACCACGACATGATTCCCACCAATTTCTGTCATGTGATTTAAGAAAAGCCATGGAAAAAAATCAAAAGGATAGCCAAAGCTTTAAAAACTTTCAAGCAAATGCAATTGGCAGGCGTAAATCTAGACTCCGCAACCTCCATTACCATTCTCCCTACCTGGGCAAAGATGAGGGCTTTGGAACAAGGTATGGACATCCATCAAAGCATAAAGGATAGAGCATTTTTTTCAGATGTTGTAATTGCAACTACCCTGATAAACATGTATAGAAAATGTGGAGGCATAGGAAAGGCACTTGAAGTGTTTAACAAAAATGCCTCTATTGATTCATTTTCAAAGCCTTCCAATAAACCTTTGGGGCAAACATTATGAATGTAGTTTTACAGTGTTAGAAATTTATCTCAGATCATGTAAAAATTTCAAATTAGCAATAAAAAGTCTTGTAGATTTTTCCAAGGCACAGATTTAGCATTAACTCTGTGCAAGAAAGAGAGGCCGGCCAATAGACAGGTTGATCGTTAGAATAAGAAAAGAATCACACTTTGAAATGTGCACATGGGTGCAGCAGGGCGGCACTGGGGTTTGGCACAAAAGTTAAAAACAAAAAAAATAGATACCATTTCACAACATTAACCTTACTGTTTCAAAATCTGATTTATTTTCAATGTTGTTTCACAAATTTTGTTCCATTAATTCTTTTCAACTCGAAAAATGAACAGCTCGACCCAGATAATTACTCCTCCCAATCTCAAATGCCTCTTGACTGCCACATTTGGAGGCTGACACACACAATGTTCTGCTCTGGGACTTTGAAATCGATGAAAGGCCGACCCCTTGCATTTCTCCTCTCATCCGCCAAAACCCAAAACCGATACTCCTCCTCCTCACCACTCTGCCGCGACTAATTTTAATAGAAAATATCACAGAAAATTGAACAAACTCTAAGTAATTCGGCTCCCAGATATTCCTGCATTGGATTGCCATTGAAACTGGTTATGAAACTGGAATAACAAATAAGTTTGTTCTTTGTTACTAATTTTTTATGGCTCTACCTATATATAAAAGATATGCCCTAAATTTGTATGGCTCTACCTGTATACAGGGGAGGTTGAAAAGGGTATGCCACAAAAACTATTGCGTGATTTTTTTTAACCCAGAACAACTTTACAGATCAAATAAAACATTGAAACAAATGATCCGACTGAGGTGACTGAAACCAGGGCAATTGACGTACCTGAAGATTCTGCACAATTTTTGTCTATCTGTGAATTAAAATAAAGCGAACCAAATATAATCTGCAAAATACCACAAAACTATTGCTTTAAATTCGGAAGCCAGTCAAAAATTTCTAATAATGTGCAGCTTTTGAAATAGAGACGGAAGAAAGAAAGAATCGCAGAGAATTCAAACCAGGGCAAATGATTTACCTTGAAAGATTTCGCAAAATGTTCCCAATGCTCTGTTTTTGTCAATAGTCGAACTGCATCAACAAGCATATATTTTTTTGACCGACTTCCATCCAGAGTAAATGCATCTAGGAAAGCAAAAGGCAGCTGCAACGCACAGTGTACACCACTCCCATCCACAGTAAATGTGCGAATAAGACAGAAGGGAAGACGACAAGAAGTAATGAACTATCAAGATCTATTGAAATGGTCTTGCATCTTTTTTAAACCGTCGATAGAGAAAATGGATTGGCAAACTTCATTGAGGGAACGCCGATGTTTAACCTAATGCCTCATGAAGATGCTATCGCATGAAGTGGATGGCTGCAAGATTTGCACAAAATGAATGATCATAGGCGCAACACATAGACTGTTACATAGAATGCATCTAAGGAATGTAGTCTTAGGGTTCGCCATGATTGTAGGGTTTGAGAAGATAGATTTGTTGAAACCATGAAACCGTGAACTGTTTGAGAAATGTCTCAATGGGGTGTCATCTCATGGGAGAAAAGGATTGCAAGGGTATTAAAATCCATCAAAACACAAAGGATGGAGGAATTAAGTCAAATGTTGCCGCTGCAACTAACTTGGTTAACATGCACGCGACAAAGAAGCATAGGCACTGGAAGCATATAAACAGGGTCTGCGAAACTTTTGACAGAATCCCGCAAATAAATGTCATTTCATGGAGTGCCTGGGTTCTAGACAGTGCACTAAATGGTATCATGATAAGTAGTTGGGCGATGCGGGTCTGTTTAGAACATTTACATTTTCAGGCAAATGTGATTTGTAAAAACCCTAAGTCCTGTGTTGGTTGCTGTTACGAGACGCCTCAAGGGAATGCTTTGGCATCGGATGCAAAAAATGCTTTGGTAGGTATTCAAGTGGGTTGTGAAAGCATCAGCTTGGCACGTGAACCGTTTGATGAATGCTTTTGAAGATTTCAAGCAAGGGCTTGCAAAATATGGAGGTATCGACAAGGCACGTAAACTGTTTGACAGAATACCTCATATGAGATTGTGATCCCATGGAATACCGTGAGTGCAGAGTCTGCACAAAATAGTTCAGTCAGATGTACAAAGTGTGCAAGCATGGACAAGGCAAATCAACTGTTTGACAAGGCGCCTCAATGAAACGTTCATGCTCAATGAAATGGTTGTAGAATATGCACAAAATTGATTTATTACTGGTCTGGCGCGTATCAGATTTGTTGAAAAGGCTTTTAGAAACCTTTAAACAATGCAAATGGCAGAGTTTAAACAAATTCCGCTCCGTTTATCAGCATCATGACCCGCGCCAAGAAGAGGAGTTTTGTGAGAGGTTGTAATTACATCTGTCTTGGTAACACGATACATACAAAAAGGTGGAAACAGAGGGTATAGCAAATGAGTTGTTTGACCGAATGCTTTAAAGCGGTGTCTTCACAAGAAATGGATCAGTATATGCAAAACGATGAAGGCATGGATGAAGAAGTGCATGAAGAACTTATCATGGAGTGTGATCACAAGAGGATCCATTAAAATGAAAGGATGAAAGTTTAGAAGCAGACCCGGTTGAAAACAAAGTGAAGCAGCGCCTCCAAAGTCTGAAGTAAACTTCTGATGATCTTTATGTCTTCAGTGCAGTGCAGATAACTGTCAATCTATGTGTCTTTAGCAGATAAGTATGGAACAGAATATCTGCAAGAAAGACATTTGCGCAAATAAGATATTTGTTGGTCGCTGGCGAGAAAACCATACGAAGGTGTGAAGGGGCAGGTAGGATGCAACGTCTGCGAGAGAAGAGTAGTTATTAGCAGTCAAGTCGTGCCATAAATGTAGCAAAGAAATAATGAACGGTAAAGATGTATTATAGATGGTCTTGCATCCGAGTTTGGCCGTCGATAGAAAATGATCGGCAAACTTCATTGAGAGCCGGCGTAATAAAGAATGCATTGTATTTTTTATTTAATTAATAAATATTTTTATTTTAATTAATTAATAAATTCTTTTTTGTGGGCTGCATAACCAATTATTTTCGTGGGTGCATAAAATTTTGGATCCCGGTCAAACTTG
The DNA here is from genome assembly GCA_007258455.2 of Sequoia sempervirens. Classification (NCBI taxonomy): domain Eukaryota; kingdom Viridiplantae; phylum Streptophyta; class Pinopsida; order Cupressales; family Cupressaceae; genus Sequoia; species Sequoia sempervirens. The sequence continues at coordinate 7,784 of VDFB02185177.1, read as the reverse complement.
ACTGCGCGCGGACGCACGTCAAATAATGATTGTAGGCCTGACGTGATTGGATTTTGGGCCAAACGCCTGCCAGCTCAGCTGGGATATGCGCCGAGCTCTGCCATCTGACTGCCACGGAATTTGGCATGCGAGATTTCAATTACAGGGTTAAAAGGATAATTATAGGGTATATTAAAGGCAGAGAGAGAGAGAGCGGTGCAAGGCGGAGGCAGTCTAGTCTTGAAATAGTGGAGTGAATTTTGTGCTTTGCAGTGTGAGTGGCCTGTCAATGGTGAAATGAGCTCGTTTGCCGAGAGACAGGCTGTGCTTAAGGCACAAATGCCCGGCGGCTTCGCCTCGGGTCTTGAAAGTTGTGCGCATTTCGAGGAACGGTTTTGGCCATGCGACCAGCTGCTTGTAGAGCAGGACGAGCGTTATGGCGCTGGCAATAACAGCACACCGGTTTCGAGCTGGGAACTGGATACAGCATTTAACTTTGGCGCTTGCAATGTTAATGAAGAAGAGTTGCAGCAATGCGGGCTCGAGTTCGAGAGCCTGCCAATACAAATGCACGGATGTGGTAATTTTGAGCTCGTTACCATGCCCGTTTCTCAAGATGAAAATCATGGCTATGCAGAGCTCAACCTCCCAGCATGGCAGACTCAGCCAAATCTGTCAGAGGTATGCTGTAGAGAAGCGTCCGCCGAGCGGCCAAGGAATAGCTCCTTTTATACGCTGGATGACGTAATGAAGAAGCTCCCGCGCGTTGCTCCTCCGCTTCTTCCTAGCCCGTCGATAAACCTCGGTATTCCTCCTTCACCGCAGTTTTCTTCTCATCTGAGCTTGTCCTCATGCCTACCTTTTCCTGGTAGGGTTTCATGCCCGCCGTCATTGTTACATCCGAGCGAGGCGGAGAGGGAGCATCTTAATCAGCTGCGACAGTTACAGAGCTACCGTAAGCCGCCGTATGCTTCCGTGGAGCCGCAGAGTGTCGCGGCTCGTAACAGGAGAAGCAAAATCCGTGAAAAGATTCGGTCTCTGGAGAAATTGATACCCCAGGGTTCGAAACTCGACACGGCCAAAATGCTTGATGAGGCTATCAAGTACCTCAAATTCTTGCAAGCGCAAGTTCAGGTTTTGGAAACCATGCCTCACGCCGATCTCAAGTCAAACCCTAACATTGCCCTCACCAATGCTTTGGCGCTGCATAGATCAGCTTCTGCTTCCGCTTCAACAAAGAAGCTGTGTATCAACCAAATGCTTCACTCTTTACTGAGTTCGTCCAGAATCCAGAACAAGCTTTTCAGCGCGGGAAAAATCACCGTTACCGTGCAGCAGAAGGAACGCGTTTCGTACCGTCGCCTACTGTAAGATTTGGCAGAGCAAAATTTTGATGTCAGAAAATGCTGTGAAAATCTCTCTGGATTCATTTTTTTTTTAAATACAATACGTGAATTCTGCCGGTGACATTTCTTTTCCTGTAGATTATATTTTTGGCAACCAAGTTTAGTTTGAGTTTAATTGGCAACAACGAATTTTGAAAATCCATAGAACTGTATTATCTTTATGTACAGAGAAAAGAACACTAATGCAGGGGGGAAAAATTCAAACTAAGAGAGCAGGGCACAGATTCAATCCAGACAGCCTGGAATGCATTAATATGGGAAAGTTTCGTTACTCTGAATTTCTTTTTGTATTAACAATATTTTAAAGCAGAATTTCTATTGCACATCTTTCATGTTTTCGGAATGCTTTTTCCTTGGTTCCTATCATCTTGCAAAGACATATGTACGCTTGTATAAAGGACAAAAAATCTTTCATTAGTAGCTAATTTAGGTTAACTAAATAAATATGTAGTAAATTAACTAAAAATTAGTTTAATTATAATCATATTTGAGACTTAATAGAATAGATTAATAGTAATAGTTATTTTTAAAATATAAATGTATAAATGAAAGTTTTTATTTCTATTATCAAAGAGTAATATGTATAGTTGTGTTTTTTGTTTCATTTGATTTTTTATTTTTATTTTTTATGTTTAAAGATTGGTAGCATTTAATAATATATTTGGAGGATTTTTCTTATTGTAAAAAAATTGACATATTCGCTTAGATGAAGCCTCCTCACCCAAAATGAGTAAACAATAGAAGACATCACTCTTCATTCATTCTCTAGGATAATTTTGTAGATCTAAATTGATTTCATTACACAAATTCAATTATCTTCTTTCCTCAACACAAATAATAAATGCTTGCATGATCAAATGAATGCAACTAAATAACTTTAAATACATAAATATATAGCAATAAATTACATGCCTACTTACTTGTTTGGTTGGTTGGCTCTAGGTAGGTAAGTAAAGTGAAGGAGTTGGAGAAAACTTGAGTTATAGTTTTGATTTAAAGTTCAAAAGTTATGATCAAAATAATAAAAAATTATAGTTTGGCCTTTAAGACAAAAAGGTGAAAACATTAATGAAACACTTATGGATTAGTAAATAAACAACACATGGGAATGTGGACCAATTTGGATAAGGTATGCATAAAGGATGTGGGAATGTGTGTAAATGGATGAGTAGAAACACGAGGGAAAAAGCTTGACTTCGCACAAGATTATGATATTTTTCAATGTGCAAAAGTATAGACATGCTCTTAAAATGGATAAGAAAACTAAATGGGAATTGATATGAGTATACAAAATTTGTCACTACCACTCTACATAAATAATCTAGACTAATTAAATAAATTTAAACAATAAATATATAATTAATTTATATGTAATTATGGAACAATGGTAAAGAATAATTTTGTAGTATAAATTATATATGCTTTGATGGGTCTATGAGTGAACTATGAACTACAACAATGATTTACTCAATAAATATTGAAGCATTTGAAATCACTTTCCTCATGTCTAAAATTATCAAGATGGTGTTAACAAACACATTTAAGGAAATTTATAGATTTCTACAATCAAGTTTCATCATAGAAAGCATGAACAACCATAAAAATGGCCTAAACATAGCTATCCAAAAATATAAAATTATAATAAGTGCATATTGAATGTCTTTAAAAGCTAAGGAATAATAAAAACTCACACAAAACACGTGCCAAGTCAATCCATAATGGGTAGTAGGAAAGGGCCAAATTACATTTAAAGTTTAAAATTTTGGGGCCAATCTTAAGCCAGTCAAGATCAAACTAAAACAAAAAAATAAAAAATTTGAGGCAATAAATGAATGTGTATATGGTTGAATGTAGGCTAATAAATGAGGTGTGACTAATGAATATAAGAATACAATTGGATTGAAGATCCTAGTGAGGATAGAGGGGTGAGACATAGTGAGAGCTCTAGAAGTGGAGCTTTTAACGGTTGTAGGCCAATAGGGTTTGGAGTTCTAACCTAATGTATCTCCTTTTTGTATTGATGTTTCTCCTCATTTCTACTTACATCAATATTTATTGTTTTCATGGTAAGGAATTAGTCTTATTGTTTGATGCCTATCATTTTACTTTCTCCCACCATCGAAATCCTTGAAATCCAAGGGGTATAGTATTGATTTTAGTGGAGTTTGATGTAGTGGTATCTTATTTCAAAATCTCTTCAAATTACATGAAATCATAGAAAATATGAAAATATGATGTTTGCAGCCTATGGGTTGATGGAAAATACTCATGAATCTAATACAATTTTTTCTACAATAAAAAATATAAACAATCAGTCTTCTCTAGTCCAACTTCTATTTGTAGTTTCTAGATCAATACACTTACAATCTTCTATTGGAAAACATTGCCATAGTAACTAGTAATATTTAAATATGTTTTTTTTTATATATTCACTTCAAAACCTCCATGAACTTGGAGTCTTTTTTCTCCATCTAAAAGAGATACGCGAAAATAATTTACTCTGCAAAGCACAACATGAATATAAAGAGTTTCATGAATGAGGAAACCATTGTGGTTTCCAAAACAACCCACCAAAACCAATCTAATAAAATCCCACCCCCTTCATGAGGAAAATGTTTACAAATGCATAAAATAAAATATAAAATTCTCCCATTCAATTTTTCCACCTGAAGCAGTTAAAACATCTTTTCCTAATAATCTCCCATTCTTCCTCAATCCATCAACTCCACTCTTAGGTGTCCAGATTCCCACTCTGCATTAAATGATGCCAAATTTGAATTTCCAAGAGAGTTACAAGATTCCCAAATTAACCTCTTCAATCCTAGGCATTGGATTTTGTGTTGGCATCAATTTATAGTTTTTTAACAACTTCAAACACCAAAATTTTAATATTTAAATTTAATTACCCAACCATACAAATTGGTTAAATAATTTAAAATAAAAAAAATCTGCCTACAAGAAAACACCACCAAAATGGAGAAAATAAAATCAACACAAAATTAGGGTGTGTAGGATTACCCATGCGCCCAGATGCTCTTGCATCAAACAACACGATTAAGAGAAATGTTTCATGAGTGGGAACTCATGAACATTTGAAGATCTTGTGTTTATTCTTCATCCATTTTTCTTCCTTGTCCTCTTTCCTTTTCTTCCTCTTCTTCCAACATCTTTTTGGTGCTAGCTTTGGTCTCGTCCAAAACTCTGCTCACCATTTTTCTTTCCTCTCATGGTTTTGTATCCACCACAAACCATCCTCCTCTTCCAATGTTTCTCTCCTTTCCTAGCCTCTTTCATGGGATCCAACCTACCAAAATCTAACCACCTCCACCAATTTCCCTCATTATACACATCAACACCTACAACATACATACAAAAATCTACCCCTACAACTTCATGGAAATCAATAGTTTCTATCTATTCTCTTCCATACTTCTCAACCTTCAACATTACAAATGAATTCAAAACATCATTATAAAAAAATGCAAACAAATTTACCTTCTCTTTCTTCATTGTAATGTTTTTAGTGTCTTCTTCATCTACAACCTTTATCTCATCCTTCATTATCATCTTTTCATCTACCCCATCTTTTCTTGCCATCATCTTCATGTCTTCAATTATTGTGCCAACTATAGAATCTTCAAAAACTTCACAAAAACATGTTGCATACAAATTTACCTATTCCTACATTCCAATAAAATTAGAAGTTACCTCTCCATTTAATAACTTTATATCCCTATGATAACCTTGAGCTCAATAGGAAATATTCTTCATTTTCACTGATTTCCTCATCAAAGATGGGTCATCAAAGAGCCTTGCTTTCACACCTCCATTTCTAAATAAATAAAAATCAAAATTATCAAATCATAACTCATTTATTTTTGTTGTTTGAATTTATTTTCCTTTATTTTCTACTACAACTTTGAACTATTCATTGATCTTGACTATATCTCCATGCTACAATAGCTCCAATCTTTCCAAACTTTCATTTATATCCACAATCATCTAGGCGATCCTCCTCTTTTGATACTTGCTCTAATCTTCCCATATCACAAGCTTCTTCCTCGAGCATATACTCATCTCTTTCACTACCACAATACATCACGTGCTCTATAAAAAAAAAATTCTCACAACACACTACCCTCTATCCAATAAAGACTCTAGAAGATGCTTCCTCTACCCACCCTCTCTTAATGGAAGAAATCTACACCTTCTACTTAGCTTTATCTCTATTGGAGGATAGAAGCCACATGCCCTCTTTCATACTTGCAACAAAAAATTCTCACAACTCTCTTTCACGATTTCACCACTTCACTCTTCACCACTCTTCACTTGTAGGTCTGAGTGCATACTCTGCACCCTCATAATCTTTTGGCTTTGATACTATCCAATGCAAGATGATCCAACCCCTCAACATTTTGGCAACATGAGCAAGATGTTGTATAGATGATGCATGGAATGATGAAATTGATGAGCATGACAATGTATGGTTTTTCCATTGATGACAACCCATTACAGAGATGTAGTAGTGTTGGTCTGAACAAGACCAAATGTTTTAGAGAATTTGCTAAGTCTTGGTATAATTTTTCAGTGTTTAATGAACCGATTTTGTGGTCTGCATTGCTCCACTATACAAAGTATTGTTATGTGTTTTTGAGGTAATATTGGTGCATGTTGAAAGAGGAAATCCAAAAGATTCAATTTTGTACATGTCTTTCGTAGTCAAAGATATTGTTGACAGAGTATTGGCTAAGGTATGGAAGATTTATAGTTACAGAGTACATGCTAGAATGCTCCACATTCCACCACATATGAATACTTTGCTATTTTTTTTGAGGGAGTGTTTGAGAATTTCAGTAGTGTGTGTGTTCCAAGTGGCAAGTGTTTTGGTGGTTTGCATGTTGAGTTGTGAATGCATAGTTGGTTCATTCTATTATTGCTTCACTTTTTTTGTTATGTGGTGCTAACCTAAAGGCTTTGGGGTCATGAAGAGTTGATTATGTATGGAGTATAATCATGGAAGTGACTATAGGTTCTTTTGACCTATTTTTGTGGTGTATGTGTTTTGGATCTTTCTATAAGGCCTGTGTGTTGTTGTTTTGGGCCTCGGGATAGTTTATGGGATGTACATTTCATCTAATTAGGTTGACCTAATTTATGTTTTGGTTGCTTGCGGTATATAAGCAAGGTTAATTCATTATGTGGATGATATGAGTGTAATGAAGATGTATGCTATTAAAAGTGTGTATGAGATATGATGTAAAATAAAGTATGAAGAGAGATTGTGGAGAAGTATGAACTATGTTAAGTCAGTTTTAGAGCTTAAGTGGAACTATATCTTCAACCTATGTTAGATGCATTGTTAGTAGTTCATCTTTGGTAGTTAGCCACCCTTTCTTCTATCTTTTTCTATTCTAGGTGAACCACCCCTAAATCTGCAAATGAACCATCTCCAACACTCATTAGTGGGGTTAGTTTACACACATGAAAATCTATGAATACCTCTATGGAATAGCATGTCAATGCTTAAGAAAATGAAACAAGTCACAAAAGAGATCAAAAAGACTTTACTAAAGCATAACAAGTACCTATTCCATATTGGATTGGTGTCAAATGTTCCAATGACCCTTTCCCAATCCTTGTTAAAACTCAAATGATGAAATGCAATGGTGAAGAGCAAAATTAGTTTTCAATTTAAGAGAGTAACTTTGCATGACAGTGCAGATGATGTGATGAAGAATCAACCCTCTACTTATAGATTCTCAAGTTGAAAGAATGCCTCATAAGAGAGAGAAAATGTGGGATAAAGATTGGACCAATGAGATGAGGCCACTTGTCACATTATGATAGGTTGAGGAATGTGCAATTTTTGGCCAATGTGCCGAAGAGGGGGAGATTCAAATTTGAAATTGTGAATTAAATGTTGAGGGGGACATGTAAGAGAGAAGTTATTGCAATACAAGGGACAAGTCAACTTTGTCTTCATTCAAACTTGAGGGAATAAATATTCCATTTTTATGCCAAGTTGAAAGAAAATGATGAATTTATAAAATGAATTAAAATGATTTATTGGTGCAAGTGGGAAAAGCTAGAGGATGTGATGGGTGGTTAGATTAGGTTAATCATGATTAGATTAGCTTAGGTGATGATTAGTTGATTTTGACCCATTTGACTTGAATATTTTGATTTATTTAAATGAAGTGGCAGAAATATGACCTTTGAGATTTAATTAAATAAAGTTTAGTTTATTTAATTAAAAGGTTGATGTGAGACTTTGATTTATTTAATTTAAATAAATAACCTTAGGAATGAATTAAATAGTCCTGATTTACTTGGTGAATGGATTTGATGAACTTGATTAATTCAATGAGCGGATGAATATAAACGGCGAGCAATGTTAAT
>VDFB02185176.1:0-13007 GCA_007258455.2 Sequoia sempervirens | reverse complement strand
TGACATTCTTCTCTATGTCATAAATCTTTTTATCTTTTGACATTTAATCTTTTTCATCTATCTATTGTATTACATTTTGGGATGATTCAAGGCATCGAGACATTCATGTCTCTTCCATGTTGACCCAAAAGGCTTTTCTTTTGCTTTTTTTAATCTATCTTGTATTTTCCTTTCAGGGATGATGCAAGACATCAGGACATCCGTGTCTCTTCCATATTGACCCAAAAGGATTTCCCTTTGCTTTTTTCATCTTTCTTTTGTTTTACTTTTGGGGATGATGCAAGACATCAAGACATTCATGTATCTTCCATGTTGACCTAAAAGTATTTTCCTTTTTTTTTTCATCTATCTTGTTTTTTCCTTTTGGGAATGACACAAGGCATTGAAACATTTTTGTATCTTCCATGGTGAACCAAAAGGTTTTTCTTTGTTTTCACTCTCTTTGTGCCATTCTTCTAGTTCTATGTGTATTTAGGGAATGATAACACTTTTGAGATCTCTAAAAATATTACAGAAAGAAAATACTAACCCTAAATCCATAGATTCCTTATGTGTTTGTTGTTTTTATTTTGGGGGAAACCCCTCTATTTTCTCTTACATTACATAGCTTTACTTGGAACATATGAATTGGCATAGGGATTTCAAAGTTTTCTCTCATGTCTTCTTTATTGTTTACATGTATCATTTTCTAGTTTAAATTAATTTCTCATAGCATGGTGTTTAGTAATTTCTTTAAAGTGGGGGCATACATTGGCATTATTCTTTTACATTTTTCCTTTTCATGGTTCATAGTGCAGTCTTCTTTATACAATGTGTTTTGTACTTTGTTGATGACATTGGGTGTAGTGTCCTTCATGAGCATGATCTCTCTTATAATATTGCATTCCTCTTAGTGGCTTGATGTGAGACACTACATCCCCTAAGTTGCGAATTTTTTCTTCTTTGGTTGGTCCTCTCTTGGAGACATTAGGCACAATGTTCCCTAAGTTAAAGACCTCACATGAACTAAGAAAAACTCATTTCAACATTCCTTATTATTGCATTTATATGGCCACCTCGCATAATATAGCTTGCATGCCTATGGAGCCATCTTGCTTGTTCATGAGTTCTAAGCATACAAAGCTTTGATAATTTCCTCATGAAGCTCAAAAATGATTTTTGTGTGGTGCCTTATTAAATTTATCAAGAGGTATAACTTTGGTATGGTTTGACAGGAAGTCAAACAAGGGCATGAATTTCCCTTAGCCACTTGCATGTGTGTGAGATCATACCAACCATGAGTGTAGATTTCTCACCTTCTTGGACTTCTCACCCAATGGACAACCTAAGTTCCATTGCCTCAGAGTGAGTATACATTTTTTCAAGCAACATCCTAGATATGATCCTTATCGTGTTGGATAAATTGTTGAAGATTGATCTGCCCCTTTTCTTTTTCATGTTATTTCATTTTGCTTATGTCTTTCAAATTTCATGCATGTGCCTTGTTGTTGCTATTTCTATCATTTTTCAAGTGTGTGATTTTGTGCTTATGTTGGTTTGCCATAGGACCTTGGTCTTGGGGATTTACACAACCCTTTTGATCATGTTTGTCCTATCTTACTAGCATTGGTGCATTTGAATCCCTCTTGATCATGGCCATCTTATCTTGTTGTCGTTGTTGCATTTGGTCTACTTACGTGCGAGTTTGAAGCAAGTTCATCCTCTCACTGAAGTGGGTGCTAGATGTAATCAAAGAAAAAGGTCCCTCTAACTTGGCTTTGATTTAAAGTTGTAATATGTATAACATATTCACATTAGGTCTCAGGTCATTATGAATTAAATGAGCTTAATGGTACCTTAATAAAGTTTTTTGAAGTGTTGTAACTTAGTTTCACACTTTTCTAAGGTTTCACTAATTAATTACACCTAAATTACATCTTTTTGATCTTAATATTTCCTTATTTGAAGTGTTGTAAAGTGTTGTAACACACTTTCACACTTTTCTAGGATTTTCATTAATAATTCGGATCTCTTATGCTTTAATTGGGCTTACTTTCCATCCACAAGCCCCATTTAATGAACCTTTTCAAAGATAATCCTATCACAAATCATTACTCAATCATAATTCAAGTGTTTTAGGCTTGAATGGCCTAGATTTAGTGATCTAGGACTCATTCACCACCTTGGAAAAATGATTTACACCTATATTTTTGGGTCTCAAACTTGGTTTCATACATTTCTAAGCATTCTTAAAAATGGTCCCAAAAATTAACATTGTTGGGATTCATTTGCAACCTTGGGAAAATGAGTCTCGTGTGGCCCAAAATCAAAATTAATTCAAATTTTTGGTGGGTTTTTATCATCCTATATTTGATGATGGCTTGTAGTGTTGTAATTTTGGGAATTCTTACATAATTGAGTATAAATAAAAGGTTCTTTCATTCATTTTCACTTAATTATTTTGTAAGAGCATTCATAATAGCAGGTTGAGTTCACAAGAGAACTCAAGTGTTTTTAATATCATTGAATAGCAACATTCAATCATCAATCATCATGTCAAGGACTTCATGCATCATGTTTGTTATTTTCCTAACAACTATGATGTAGGTTTTTATGATTCAAGAAAGTGTTTCATCCAAGATCAACATCATCCAAGCTAGATTTAAGATCTACATCCATTGGATCCATCTCAAGCATAATTACAGTACTTTATTGCAAGGGTTTGGTGAGTTGCAACATTGTCATTAGTTCTTTCATCATTCTCTATTCTTATTGATTTCATTTGAAGGATTGATTTCCAAAATGATGTTTGACCAAGGAAAACCCCTAACCACTAACCCAACAACATTTTTCCCTCTCCTTTTTATGTGATTTGCAAGTCTAGGTTGTAGATTTTCTAAGGAGTAAGATTGAGAAAAGTTGTCATCATGCATTAGAGAACCTTGGAGAAGACGTACAAGTTTCAAACTAGGGTTTCATATTTAGAAATCACTCAAGAAAGACATAGAAAACATAAAAGAGTAGGATTAGAATTTGAAGCTTTAAAAAAGCCTAACTAGATTGATTCGCTACTTCTGGTGAATTAGTCCTAGTTCCAATCAAATTCATAATTTTGTAGATTCATATACCCTTTTGGTAGATTCATATTCTTGCACAATTTTCTAGAACATGGACCAATTTGTCTAGCTTGGAAAATGAGTCCCACTCAGCATTGACGTCAGATTTTCTAGTGTTTAAGATCTCCTTCAAGCTATTTTTAGATTTCTAGGTGCACTCATTTTGTTCTATAGTTTTTTGTGTTGTTTCATTTGCATTTCTAGGTCATTTAGTGAAGCTTTACATTGAATTATGGTTTTTCATTTCATCTTGCATTTCAATGTCTTTTTCAAGTTTAAACTTGGTGGTGAACCCCTTATTAGTTTGCATTCATCCCTTAGGACAACCCTCTTGCAAGATCTCCATCTCGTTTGAATTGATATCTCAAGGGTTATCCTTGAATGAAATTGGAAGAGTGGGTGTGTTCTATGTCCTAAAACCATATGATAGCACCATACCACATTTTCATCATTTCACTATTGACAAGGTGAAGAAGCTCACACTAGTCAATCATTACAAAAAAATAAACTCTTAATTGGGTGGAGTAACAAAAGTGGCTCAACATTCAACTAGTAAAACTAGGTTACTGAGTTTGAGGGTCATTCCCAAAATAGAATTCCAAATCCACTTTTTGTTACACCTTGAGAACTTCCAAAATTTATCCAATTTCTCATAGAATTGTAAATATTTGGTTAGTTTGAAAAACATATATATATACCATGTCAAAATCAAATAACATCATTAGTTCATAAATATCAATTATTTAATAATTGTTTCAAATGGCCATTTAAAGTGTTTAAATCTATTATATTGATAATTAAGTTTTTATGATAATCCAAAATATGGGGTGTAGACATACTTATTAGTTCAAGGTTTTTCCTTCATCAAAATTACATCTAGACAACATGTGAGTAACAACATAAATTATACTATTTATGGGGATGTGGCAAAAACAAATTGTCTCAAAGAGGGAAAAAATGTAGAATCCTAAAAATTGAATAATTTGTCATTCTTTCCTTTAAAATTTTCCAATTCTTCTTCTAAATGATCTCTTTGATAGAAATAGTCATATCTTTTATTTCCTAACTCCCTTAAATTTGCAACCAATTTTGAATTGCATTGCTTAACATTTAACGCTTCCTCCTCCAAATTATATTTTTCCTTCTTAACATGCTTACCAACTTTTCCCATTGAATATAATTTTTACTCACCTTATCCTTGCACTTGACTGTGATTCCACTACAATTATTTACCTTGATTTGGCAACTTCACGTGTGTTCACTCTTCCTTTGATGATTTCTCCTTCAACAACTGCAGTTGAATCTATCTTTCACTGATTCTTCTTTTTGATCTCTTTGAGATATCTACTACCTTTACTTTGATAGTTTCTTCAAAATTCACCACTAGCTTTGGTGATAGTTCATTTTCTTCTACACCTACAACCTATTTAATGGCCTACAACTTCCTTCAATGACAGCTTCTTTCTCCTTCATAGTGGATCAATTTTACTTGGCCTTTTACATAGCCTACATCTCTTTGATTTGCAAATCCTTCAAACTTGGGCAAATATTGTGTAATAAAAAAACAAAGTTTGATCCTTTTTCAGCGACTTCACCTTTGACTGGGAAAACTTTTCAACTTAGCTGATATCTCCCTTCAAAGATAAACATATTAAAAAAAATTCTTTTTCACCAATTGACTCTCCTTCTGCAAACTTAACAATCTACTGCCACCTTATCTTCTGCAATCTTCTTTTAATTCCTACGACATGTACTCCTTTCTAGGTGACATCTTCAAACAGACACTTTAGGTAGTGACTAGGACTTTGGTCAAACACAAGTAGCTCTCTCTTTCTCCATGCAGGTGGTTTAGAACTATAACTTATTTATATGTGACTTTGTTGGCTCCTCTAATCTGTAGATATCTTCAATATTTTCCTTATGGCTTTTAAAACTCATGTCTCTCAGATCTACAATGACCTTAAATAGTGGCTTCATTTAGAATGACACTCAAATACTTGACTAGCACTTCTTTTTCAACAACTGCAACTCCTCTCTCATTAATAAGCTTCAAGAGAGTGACCTTAGACCTCTCCTTTCTATGGCCTCCTTTCTTGTCCTTTGGAATTGGCTACTGAGAAATCCCTTTGAAGAAGGTGATTCCAAAATCTCCTCTGGCAGGGTTCTTATTTGAATGATCTCTACTCAACATTGGTGCAACTTCTTTAGAAACTAACGACTATGATCCTCCTTTTATTTGCTCCTTTATGGCTTTCAACTAAAAAATTTAACAATAGCTTACCTCTTTGGTAGTCTTCGTTGGTGTGGATGCTCAATTCTTGCCTTAGTTGTGAGCACTTTTAATCTACAATCTTCTTTTCATTGGTAGCAAACTTTGCAGTGGCTTTAAACTTTTTGATTGCCACGGGTTAAACATCTATGGTAGCTTGCTATGTCAATAGCGGCTTTTTACCTATCTAATCTTTCCAAACAAATTTCAATGGTTCCTTGGCAACAACCTCTTTATGATGAAATGGCAACTGCAAATTTACTGTCATGGCTTCACTTGGGAGGACATCGATCAAATCTCTTTAAATAATTGCGGCTTTGAAACTATAGAAAATGAGTCAAACTTGTAGGTTTGCAAGTCTAGGTTGTAGATTTTCTAAGGAGTAAGATTGAGAAAAGTTTTCAAATCATTCAAAGTTGTCAAAGTTGTCATCATGCATTAGAGAACCATGGACAAGACCTACAAGTTGCAAACTAGGGTTTCATATTCAAAAATCACTCAAGAAAGACAGAGCAAACATAAAAGAGTAGGATGAGAATTTAAAGTTTCAAAAAAGCCTAACTGGATTGATTCGCTACTTCTAGTGAATTAGTCCCAGTTCCAATCAAATTCATATTTTTGCAGATTCATATACCCTTTTGGGAGATTCATATTCTTGCACAATTTTCTAGAACATGGACTAATTCGTCTAGCTTCAAAAATGAGTCCCACTCAACATTGACATCAGATTTTCTAGTGTTTTAGACCTCCTTCAAGATATTTTTAGATTTCTAGGTGCACACATTTTGTTCTATATTTTTTTGTGTTGTTTCATTTGCATTTCTAGGTCATTTAGTGAAGCTTTACATTGAATTATGGTTTTACATTTCATCTTGCATTTCAATCTCTTTTTCAAGTTTAAACTTGGTGGTAAACCCCTTAATAGTTTGCATTCATCCCTTAGGACAACCCTCTTGCAAGATCTCCTTCTCCTTTGAATTGATATCTCAAGGGTTATCCTTGAATGAAATTGGAAGAGTGGGTGTGTTCTATGTCCTAAAACCATATGATAGCACCATACCACATTTTCATCATTTCACTATTGACAAGGTGAAGAAGCTCACACTAGTCAAGCATTACAAAAAAATAAACTCTTAATTAGGTGGAGTAACAAAAGTGGCTCAACTTTCAACTAGTAAAACTAGGTTACTGAGTTTGAGGGTCATTCCCAAAATAGGATGCCAAATCCACTTTTTGCTACGCCTTGAGAACTTCCAAAATTTATCCAATTTCTCATAGAACTATAAATATTTGGTTAGTTTGATAAACATATAGATATACCATGTCAAAATCAAATAGGATCATTAGTTCATAAATATCAATTATTTAATAATTGTTTCAAATGGCCATTTAAAGTGTTTAAATCTATTATATTGATAATTAAGTTCTTATGATAATCCAAAATATGGGGTGTAGACATACTTATCAGTTCAAGGTTTTTCCTTCATCCAAACTACATCTAGACAACATGTGAGTAACAAAATAAATTATAGCATTTATGGAGATGTGGCAAAAACAAATTGTCTCAAAGAGGGAGAAAATGTAGAATCCTAAAAACTAAATAATTTGCATTTTCATCTTATCATCCTCGTCAATTCTTTTATTCATAATAATTAAATAACTTTTAATTATTTAAATAAGCTAATATCCCCTCTTTTCATTTATAATAATTAAATAGTTTTTAATTATTTAATTATCTTTATCCTTTTTTTACATTCCAAGAATTAGGGAATCCCTTATAAACTACAATGTGCTTGGTAAACATTTTCATATGATTGGTGATGATAGCAAAGCACACCCTTTGATACCATTGGGATAGGGGAGACTAGACCTAGTGACCTCTTTTCCTGTAATTGGATGTTATAGTCAATTATATTTATCATTTTATCATATCTATATCAATTAAATAATTTTTAATTGTTTAATTAATTTATCCTTTATCATTTTCCCTTGAACATTAATTAAAATTAAATTCAAATTATCTTTGGTTCACAATAATTAAATAATTTTATAATTTTATTTCATTACCTAACACTCATTCCACAAGTTAAATAAATTAATCTAAATTTAAGTTAAATATTTATCAATTGAAATAAATTAAATAATATTTTATTTATTTCCCCAACTATATTCTCTTGAATTAAATAATTTTCTTTATTTAATTTAATATTATCTATTTACTAAATTATAACTCTTATCCTAGCTCATTTTTTCCTAGATCTTTCCATTTAATCTCCACCATTAATGAAATATAAAGTGGACCATATAAATAAAACCCTTTATTTGTACATTATGCCATAGAGTACATTATAAACTATCAATATCATTATCAAGCAATATCATTATCCATGGTATCTAGTTACCTTGGACCATTATTATACTATCATACTATCATTGTGTTATATAGTTATGTTATTTTGAAGAGAAACCCATATATCTAGTATTTGAGCTATTATAAATGAAACAATGAAGAAAATTAGAGTATTTGGTATGTGCAGATCATGATGGGCCAAAAAGTAACGATATGATGGGTTTTTGTAGGGTATGTGGCGACGACTTTTTTTTTAACCCAAAATTAATAAAATGAAAAGGTTTTAAAGGAGATTCTCAACTTTCCAACAATATAAATTATGCTACTTTGAATTTAATAAATAATTATTATTTATTTTCTATTTGAATTACAAATAAAGTCGATTGATAGGCTGTTTAAAACATCTATACCTTTTAAACAATATCATATTTTTTGAATCCAAAACAATGTGTACATTCTATGCTTCACATACTATAGAATTAAATAAAAATGAATTCCATGAAGTTTTGACCAAGTTAAGGTGATTTACACACACGAGTTTTTATTTTTTAAAAGTTGTAATAAAAATTCATAATTAATTATTTACTTGGAAAAAATTACAAACAAATATGCATCACATCAGGACATGAGTTCTCTACTTATATTCCAAAAATATTATAAAAAATATTATCTTTTATTGTGGTTAGGGTGGTTATACAAGACACCTACTTCTTTATTTTCCGAATTTAAGTACCATTGCATTGAAATTTCAAATTTTCAACAAATAGAATTTAAAAAAAAAAATAAACCTAGTAGTTTAGAAACTACATTCACTTGCTAAAAATTCTATTCTTACATATTTTTGAAATAATATAGATAACTTATTCAAATTTTATTCAAATTTTTACCAAGTTTCCTAACTCTCTAATTTTTCTAAATTTTGCCATGAGCCACTTTTATCATTTTTTTTTTTTATTATAGAGTGTGAATTTATTTTCTTGCAATTCTCAAAGCTCCTAGGTTTGTGATTTTAGAATTTGAGAAAATCATTAGAGAATTTATTTGGAAAGGTAATATTGATGAGTAGAAAAAGGTTCATTTAATATCCTTAGAGGGAATGGCGCAAGAAAAATGCCAAGGGGGCCTAGTATTCATAATATAGTGAGTAGAAATAAAGCATTTGGTGCAAAGCATGTTTGAAAATGTATGTAAATGCAAAAGCCAAATGGTGTAGAATTTAGCAAGCAAAGTACTTGGATAATCGAGATCCCTCAAGAATTCTGACTATTTCTAACCCAATCGGAAGAATAATCCTGACCTATCTCACACAATGGAAACATTAAAGAATTCATGGGGTGGAAATTTCCTAGATTATGTGCAATCAGTTGAAGCTTTGTGAGGTAAAGTGATTTGGAAATGCATCTCAAATTCTTCTCTATCAACACACTAGTGTAATGGGTTGCAAGTAATACTGAATCATCACGAAGTATTTCTCTCCATAAAACCAGATATCTACTTGTGTGGGCAGCATCAAGTGATGGAAATTATACAGTTAAACAAGGCTATAAGGCTTTATGTTATAAACCAGGCCAATCTAATCAAAAGGTTTTTTCTTTTTGTTGGGATAGAAAAAATTTACCAAAGGTTGGGAGCTTTGCTTGGTTGGCTTTAAAAGGAGAATCCTAACAAGTGATCCCTTATCAAAATTTAAAATATCAAAACCTTTTAATTTTCATTTTCCTTTGTGTAATGAGATTCAAAAAGATGTAGATAACTTGTTTGTCAAATTTTTCTTTGCACAACAATGTTGGAATTTTTTATTGAACTAAATTATTATACTACTTTGCCAAATTCTTTATGGGATTTCTTCCAAAGTTGGCTAGTATTATTCAAATCTTTCCACAATGATGTTGAGAAGACTAAAGAAAATAGGATCAATAAATATAAAATCATCTACCCCTAGACTTTCCCCCTCCTCCCCTAAAACATCTGAGATAGATGAAAGAAGTCTATGTGTTTCTTTGGGAGGGGAATATGTTTTACAACTAGACCAGAACAAGAATATTCTTGGTTCCTTGACCTTATTGGTTTTTGTGGATTTGGAGTCCCCTATACGTATATGGAACTCTATGAAGGATTTTCTAGAAAAAAGATTAGACATAGGTAAGTGTAAAATCAATTTAGAGAAAATGAAAGGAGATGTGGGGGAAAACGAAAGCAAGAGAGAAATTCTTAGAGGGATACTAGGGCTAGGGAGGCTCTTCATGAGGTGGATTTTAGCAAACAGAAGGCCCTTGTGGGTCTCTTGGGTCATAAGAAAACCAAAATTTAGTTTAAAAAAGGCTAGGCATCTCTTGGCCACTATCTGACACTGGCTTCCTTTTTCTATTCTTCAATCAAGATAATGACTTGGAATATTCAATAGTTGAATAGCCCTTCGAAACAACATATTATTAAATTCTCTATAATGGATCTAAAAGTGGATGTTCTTCTTATCCAAGAAGCTACAATGCCATAGGGGAATTTTTTAAAAAATGTTAAAAACATATGGGCTATGTAGCAACATTGCATTTGCAATGTGGATGGTGCCCCTAGTGGCATTGCTACCCTATGGAATCCTAGCAAAATTAAAGGAACCAAAGGTTACAATAGCAAAAAATGTTTAGACACCACCATGAAAGATGAGAGGAATGTTTTTAAATGGAATCTAATTAATATCTATGCCCCTAACTCTAGGGATTCTAGAGGCCATCTTTGTAACTCATTTTCTACTCCCATGTCCAATAACCATAAGGTCCATGGATGCTAGGTAGGGGTTTTAACATGTTGCTCTATCCATTAGACAAAAAAAGGGTCCTTGGGGAACTATTCAAATAGTAGGTTGGACTCTTTTATTTAATCTCTTCTAAATGCCTTCTGGACTTTGATCTCCAAGGATCCAAGTTTACTTGGTCATGTAGACCCTAAAAAATTGTCCTAGACCTACAAACACTATTTTCTTCATCAAGCCCCTTCTTCCTTGATAATTAAATATTTTAGTTATTTGATTATTGTCTAAATTCATGTTTCTTCTACTAATTAAATAATTTTAACTATTTAATTAATTCATTTCTTTCCTTTTATTTCTTCTTTTGATTAATTAAATAAATTTTATTTATTTAATTATCTACTAATTTGTTATTTTCTCCCACTTTTGAATTAAATTATTATTTAATCAAAAAGTCAACCTGTCACATGTCTTTAATTAAATAATATTTTCAATATTTAATTATTCATTTTTCCTCTCCATCTAAATAATTTTATAATTATTTGAATTCCTCCTACAACCTCTTTTCCTATGCCAACCTCATTATCCATGTCATTCTTATTCTCTTGTCTCATTCATTTTCCACCTTTATTGAATTATCTTATAATTCAATCTTCACCACCCATCCTTATTATTGCCCTAATTTTAGCCCTAACCCTATTTCATACTATAACTTTCAATTTTGGCCATTGATTGACATATTGTTGATGTTTCTTATGCACTTCTCAACATATAGGTAGTGCTTAGGGTGCATTACCCTCTTTGAAAGACAATCTCCACAATCGGATTGGTAAGAACACGGTCCCAAGGTCTCTCAGATGTAAGATGCTTAGATACCTCAAAAGAGGTTTGATGTGATTTGCTGGAATCACAAGGTGGTCTTACATAAAATACAAAGCGTGGACACAAAGCATGGAAGTTGGATCTTAAAATGGAGTTCATAGGATGGAAAGTTGTCATGCATTGGCTGTAGGTTCAAACAACGATCTTTGACTCCATTTAGTTGTTGGTTTTGGCTTTACAATGTGCAATGAACCTTAACATAGGCCAGTTACTAAAGAAAAAGGAAAAGGCAAAGGGAAGGAAAAGTTCCTAAATCTGAAGCTAGCTATGAATAGTGACAATGGAGTTCCTACAATGGACAATTCCTTAAAAAAAATATCCCACTTAACCGTGGGATTTCTACTGCATCATGGAAATTAGCATCTCTAAGGTTCCAGAATATTTCATCTCCATTCACCATGTACATGCATGAATCAAAGATAAATGTTTGGAGTAGCTTTGAAATCAAGTCCGTGCTAATCCTTGTACAGCCTTATCTACCATCAGCAAACAGTAAAAAGTATGGACAAAAAAATCATCAAAGCAGGAATTTTCATAATCACCCAACAGCATTCTAAGATCTATCCAAAGAAATAAGATAACTAACTAAACAACAATAGAATCTAAGTGAAACATCTAACATTGGAGACTGAATCAAGCAACATGGGAGAAACCAAGAAAATACATCAAGTCAATGCTTTTTCTTATAAATTTCTGCAGCATGCCTTTACAACAACTCAAATCTCACTTTTGCAAATGAGAGGAGTGTCCTATTTATAGTTTCCCAAAAGTTAAATAAATGGCCAAGATTCATTCTCATTGTGTGGCTAAAATTCATTACAAAATAGGGTTTCACCTACCCTCAAATAGATTCTAATTTAAAATTATATTTTTGTCCCTTTCCTATTTCGTCTTCTAGCTGATGGCACTGTAGCTCTTTCGTCATTTAGCAAATTGCTATTTTTTTGCTATAGCTACTCTTCAGGAAAGTCTTCATCTTTGGCTAGGCTGTCCTCCTGCTCCTCGGAAGTTGTGTTCTATATATTTGAGGATGACCACTTGGAGCTTGTCTATTTCGAGGATTTCACATTGCAACGCCTGATAGCTCCATTCCTTAGCATTTTCTTCCAGCCTTTTTCAATCCTCATCATATTTCGAGCCTTGGTCTCTGAACAGCTCGGATTGGTCAAAGGCATGGGCAGCAAAACTCAGAAATTCTGTTGTGATTTCTCCAGCTGTCCCGTCCTTCATCTTCTCCTGAAAGTGGGGTTTGATCTTCTCTGGATCCATTTGTACAGTGGGCATATCATAGCCCGTCATCAACTTAAGGTACTGGGCACATTCTGCCCGAATTTCCTTGATCCACTCAATGTCTGGATCCACTCTGCTCAGGATTTGCTCCAACCTCTCCTTCCGATTGTCGAAGTCTCTGCGCCACACATCCATTAGCCAGTGATCTTCTTTTTTAAACTCTAGTTTCTCCTCCTATGTGGCCTCAGACATTTGAAGGATAGCTTCGATCCTTGGGAAGGTGGATTCATAGGTTGAGGGGAAATCAGTGCAGAGCCTCCATGTGCTCTCCAGAGATATTATTAAGTCCAAGAACTTGTTGGCTGTCCGCACAGCCCTGCTGATTCCCATGTTCCCGATGAATGAGACTTGTCGGAACCAGTCCTCAGTGGTTTT
>VDFB02185175.1:10985-37675 GCA_007258455.2 Sequoia sempervirens | reverse complement strand
GGGAATGTTTTGATTAGCCAATAAGGCTATATTTATTAGCACCTTTCACCTGAAAAGTTGTCTCACACCACACAAAACAACTTCCAAACAGTTGAAACATTCCTCGCCTCACATCTGAAAACAAGTTTCAACTCACAACCAATATTTTTATTTAAAAGGCTACAAAAATCTTTTCCCAAGCTCAAGAATTTAGTAGCTCTAAAGCCCAATATTTTTAGACCTACTTTTCATTTATTATGAATAGACTGAAGCGGCAGCTGTATGGAGACTCATTTTGGTTCATCTCATTTTTTCTTAAATTCTGCTTTGGTAGTGTTTTGTAATATTTTTTCCTACAAATTGTAACCATTTTTCTCATCGGCATCATTGACAGAACAACACAACTTATGCAAAATCATGAGGTAACTCACTATATATATATATATATATATATTTCCTATCAAACATATTGTACAGGACAATGTACATGCACTCAAGCTCTTTGAAATGAATCTGCACCATACACCATTTTGAGGGAATGTTTTGATTAGCCAATAAGGCTACATTTATTAGCACCTTTCACCTGAAAAGTTGTCTCACACCACACAAAACAACTTTCAAATAGTTGAAACATTCCTCGCCTCACATCTGAAAACAAATTTCAACTCACAACCAATATTTTTATTTAAAAGGCTACAAAAATCTTGTCTCGAGCTCAAGAATTTAGTAGCTCTAAAGCCCAATATTTTTAGACCTACTTTTCATTTATTATGAATAGACTGAAGCGGCAGCAGTATGGAGACTCATTTTGGTTCATCTCATTTTTTCTTAAATTCTACTTTGGTAGTGTTTTGTAATATTTTTTCCTGCAAACTGTAACCATTTTTCTCATCAGCATCATTGACAGCACAACACAACTTGTGCAAAATCATGGGGTAACTCACTATATATATATATATTTCCTATCAAACATATTGTACAGGACAATCTACATGCACTCAAGCTCTTTGAAATGAATCTGCACCATACACCATTTTGAGGGAATGTTTTGACTAGCCAATAAGGCTACATTTATTAGCACCTTTCACATGAAAATTTGTCTCACACCACACAAAACAACTTCCAAATAGTTGAAACATTCCTTGCCTCACATCTGAAAACAAATTTCAACTCACAACCAATATTTTTATTTAAAAGGCTACAAAAATCTTGTCCCAAGCTCAAGAATTTAGTAGCTCTAAAGCCCAATATTTTTAGACCTATTTTGAATAGACTGAAGCGGCAGCTGTATGGAGACTCATTTTGGTTCATCTCATTTTTTCTTAAATTCTGCTTTGGTAGTGTTTTGTAATATTTTTTCTTGCAAACTGTAACCATTTTTCTCATTGGCATCATTGACAGCACAACACAACTTGTGAAAAATCATGAGGTATCTCACTATATATATTTCCTATCAAACATATTGTACAGGACAATGTACATGCACTCAAGCTACAAAAATCTTGTCCCAAGCTCAAGAATTTAGTAGCTCTAAAGCCCAATATTTTTAGACCTACTTTTCATTTATTATGAATAGATTGAAGCGGTAGCTTTATGGAGACTCATTTTGGTTCATCTCATTTTTTCTTAAATTCTGCTTTGGTAGTGTTTTGTAATATTTTTTCCTCCAAACTGTAACCATTTTTCTCATCGGCATCATTGACAGCACAACACAACTTTAAACATATTTAAAAGGCTACAAAAATCTTGTCCCAAGCTCAAGAATTTAGTAGCTCTAAAGCCCAATATTTTTAGACCTACTTTTCATTTATTATGAATAGACTGAAGCGGCAACTGTTTGGAGACTCATTTTGGTTCATTTCATTTTTTCTTAAATTCTGCTTTGGTAGTGTTTTGTAATATTTTTTCCTGCAAACTGTAACCATTTTTCTCATCGGCATCATTGATAGCACAACACAACTTATGCAAAATCATGAGGTAACTCACTATATATATATATATATATTTCCTATCAAACATATTGTACAGGACAATGTACATGCACTCAAGCTCTTTGAAATGAATCTGCATCATACACCATTTTGAGGGAATGTTTTGATTATCCAATAAGGCTACATTTGTTAGCACCTTTCACCTAAAAATTAGTCTCACACCACACAAAACAACTTCCAAACAGTTGAAACATTCCTCGCCTCACATCTGAAAACAAATTTCAACTCACAACCAATATTTTTATTTAAAAGGCTACAAAAATCTTGTCCCAAGCTCAAGAATTTAGTAGCTCTTAAGCCCAATATTTTTAGACCTACTTTACATTTATTATGAATAGACTGAAGCAGCAGCTGTATGGAGACTCATTTTGGTTCATCTCATTTTTTCTTAAATTCTGCTTTGGTAGTGTTTTGTAATATTTTTTCCTACAAACTGTAACCATTTTTCTCATTGGCATCATTGACAGCACAACACAACTTGTGCAAAATCATGAGGTAACTCACTTGCCATGATTTCAATGATTTTTTTTTAGAAATTTGTACATGGCGAGATCACTTTTAATTTTTGTTGTGTTTTATTTCATTCTAAAACAGGTCTGTTGTTATCTGGTAAATGAAGGCATTGGTTATGTGGTTTTATTTGTGGATGTTTTCATATATAAAATTATTGTACTACAAAGTGTTAGACCCTTGTTTGTTTCTTCACATGGAGATATTTTGAATTGTGAAATGATCATTTGGTGGTTTAAAGTTTTTGTTTATTTTATTTTCCTCTCCCTTGAGGTTATTTTTGTGACAATTTTCCTGACAGAATTATTTAGTATTGAATGTATTGTAGCTACTGCTGAAGCTATAAATGCAATGGTTTTCAGAGCTATTTTCATATAGAGTGAATAGTAGATATCAGATCATCTTCATATGTTAAACTTAATACATTCTTCTTTACAAACCTTATACATTGTACAGTACATGTTTCTACACAGTTTTGTGCCATTATACTAGCTCTTGTACTTCAAAGACCAAATGTTACAAGGCAAGGGATTGGCGTGACACAAACGACTAAATTTTTAAAAGATTGTATTCATAAGTGAAAAATAGCTTGGTTTTCCAAATGGATACATCCTCTCACATGGCTGGTTAGGACTAAGTGGTCCAATTTGGTACCAATATACTTTTTGATATTATTATATTCTTTTCTGAAACCACGTGTCTGTTACTTCAAAAAAATAGGGGTGATACATATGAGAGATCATCTTCCCATAGACAAAGAGAGCTAGCATCCCTGCATTACATCAACTCGCAATAATTCAACATCCTCTAATTGCAATGGGTGTTGAGTGGACCATTCATTATGAGAGTTGGGTTCTTGTGAACCACTACTCATGAAACATGGGTTAATGAGTTTGACTCGTAAAACTACACGGTTGAAAATAGTTGAATCCTGATAGTGATATCACTGTGGAAAATGCCTCCTTATCAATTAAACTATAGGCATACAGGCTGCAAGAATACAAATTACAGTATTGTAAATCCACCAGTATTCCAACTGGAAAAGAATCGCATAAAAAGTAGTAACCCTATGAGTTGTAAGGGTTGCAGAACTGTCACCAACCCTCACTCCATAATCTAAAAGAATAAGAAGTTGCATACTTTAAGGATAGTGGAATTAATGACTGATGAAGCAGTGAGGATGTAACCAAGGGGAAGGCTAGGATGCCTAAATTTACAAGGGTATTATACTTTAAATTAACTAAATTTTAGAATGCTCGCTAGCTACAAGAAAAATTATTTACTCAGGCATTGATGTGCTTTAACTTATTCTGAAATCAAATGCATACATAGAATGCAATCCTCATTTCAGTGATGAGATGTATTGAGAATATATATAATGATACAAGCACAGCATGAATGATGAGTGGAATAGTAGATGAATTTGTTTAAACACTGACAAGCTTCATAGCCTAAGCAAGGATCCATAAAAATCCTTACCTGTAATTTATGCACGCTGTGCCAGTCATGCTTTATCAAAGTTTCTGCCCTTTACAGTCTCACCATAGCATTATCAACACCAAAAAATGTTGCAATTGTGGCCCTTTCTATGATGGGTTCTGTTAAAATTTATAAAATAAAATAAAATAAAGATTATACACAAATTTAGTTTTCATTTTAAGGAGAAAAATTAACAAAATTGAAAAAAAAAATGATGGTAAGACAAAATAATTTAATGTCTCTGTGATATACATTTTACTTCAAAAATAAAATTACAATAGTGGGCCTACAAAAAAATACCTTGGAAAGCGACATTTACTTCAACTGCAAAATTTCTCCAACACCAGTGGTAAAAGGAATGGAAGATTAATAGCCATTGCCTTAATATGAAAGGATTTGCATTGCAATAGGCATCTCATGGTGATGCAGCTTGAAACTGGTAGAACTGATTGGTTGAAGGTTCTGGCCCTTCTTGGTTAGAAGAAATAACCGAATGCCACTACTGAAAGCAATAAAGGGTTAGCAGCCATTAAATAATAATGATAGGGTTTAAATTAAAATAGCGCATGAAGCATAAAAATAGAAATTACCTTCACCCTTCGGGTGTTTCCTTACTCTCCTACTGTTGTAACCAACCATTTCCATTTCATTCTCAAGAAGGCCATTTGAAAAAGCAATGGAAATAGGCAAATAGGGAATACACATAGACAAAAGCTACTTTAACTTGCTTGCGGCTGCCAACACCCTGTTCAACTGTATCAGCTACTTTTTCTTCAGCGAGAGAAAAAAGAAAATGCATCTCAATTGAGGGAGAGAAAATGAATAAAGAGATGGAAATAAAAAAATTATTTTAGAAAAAGTATTTTTTTATTGTTTTAATTTAGGATAATTAAAAAATTAAGAAATATAATGTAAACATAAACTAGCAATTGTACCTTAGTGTGCAATGGGTAGGCAAAAGAAGTGTGGAAGTCAATTAAGATAAATGTTGATCTTATTTTGTACTATATAAAATTATAATAATTATTAATTATAAATTTTAATCATTTTATGTAATTAATAGTAATATTTAAAATATAATATATAATATTTAGTACAATTAATATATTTAAAATAGCATAAATAAAAACTTTCTTTAGTTCAAAAAATTGATTATATTTTGATTATATATTAAATATAAGTTAAATTCTTAAAAAATAATTATTTTTATTTTGCAAAAGTCAAAATATTAAAAAATATTTATTTTGCAAAAATCGTTATCTAAAAAATGAACCAAACCTTACCACTTGTTCATTATAGCCATGGAAAATTTAAAACTCAATAAATAGTATAATCAAATAATATAACTCATACCAATTAAACTTTAATCCATATATATATATATATGACAAAATACTTGTTTTCATTCACGGAGTTAGACTAGGCTTATGCGATAAATATTAATAATGACAACTCATTTCAGTCTCTTTCCATTTAAGAGGAATCAATCTAAAAGGACCATAACTATAACATTCCCTTCAAATTATGGTGGAGAGAGTATTCATGGTGATGGATAGGAATAAATAAATTTTAAAAAAACAAAAGCGAACCCTAATCGTTATGAAGTGGAGGCGTTTATTGAGGCGACGACAAAAAGTTAAATTATTTTGATAAATATACTCGAAAACCCTCATTGAAACCTTATTTTTAGGCTATAGCTCACCAAATTGGAGAAGTGAATGGTCAATACCAGTGAGGAAGAGTTTGGAGGAGTGGCGGGGAAAGCAACGAAAAAATGGTAGAAAATAATTTAAAAAATCGTGAAAAATGATGAACGAATGAGATTCATTTAATGGCCAGCAAATTGATACCAACCATTGATCGACAAAATTAGCTTTGTCTTTTTCAAATAGGATATGCCTTCGACGTAAATATATTTAAGACAAAATTAATATTTTTCTTAAATTAATGTTTTAAATCCTCCCTTTATATAGTAGTGACACATGGATGTAGGAATGATTACCATTTAGTAGTGAAATGTTAAAAAAATTATAAAATATGTGAAGGACTTAAGACTGCACCGAGAGTGTCAGTATTGGCGTAGTGTGATGGTTTAATGGTGGCATTGTTGTTCTTGCCACCAAGGTTCAAACCCCATTGGGGTGGTATTGTTGAATGGATGTATTTCGGTTCATAGCTCTAGTCAAAAGTGTTTACCCCTTGAATAAAAAAAAAAGACTGCACCGAGAGGCAATGCCTTCCATGCGATAGGTATTTTTGGTGCACCAAGCAATCTAGGCGGCCAAATGGCCCATTTAGGTGGGGCCATGAGGGCTTAAGCTCTATAGATAATGATCAAAATTCAAAGAAAATGGATAGAGGAGTAATAGTCATTTGTTTAGTCGTTTTTATTTGTTTGATATTAGATCATTTAGTTATTGATTTTTACCCAATGATCAAGATTAGTCCTTATAAGTAGTAGATTAGTCATTTATTTTTCAAATGCACACTGAGTGTTAGTCCTTATGACTAAAAAGTTTAGTCAAGTAGTCGTTTATTTGCTAAAATTCTACTAGTGCATTACAGAAGCTACAGTACAATCCTAGAGTACAATATCTTTATCATCCATTAAGCACGTATACCTCTTATGCTACCCCATCAAATCCAAACCCCAATCTGGTCCCTTAGAATCCACTATGATCTCAACCACTGCTTCACACCAATCCTTCGAAATCACACACAAATACTTACTATCAAACCTCTAATGCACAACCACCTTCATATACCACACAATAGCCAAATGTTGTCTACAACTACCAATCTAATCCATACTACGTTCTGCAGTTGTTCCCTTATCAACAAGGTGCTCAATCCACCTCCTACAATCAACAACCGTCATTACATCAACAAGGCATTTCCACATTGTCATACTACCAAGCTCCCCCACAATATTAATAGGGTGGTCCATCCACTTCATATAATCAACGACAACCACCCTATCAACAAGTAGCCTCCACCTCTTACTATCAAAATCTATCATCCTCTTGCCCACCTTACATCAATCTGCAACCACAATCCACATACTCTAATCAATACCAACAAATGCCTGTATTTGTACTACCATCAACTTATGACCATACTGCTTCTACACTGTCCTCATCATACTAGCAACATCCTCCATATAACCAATCCAATCCATCCAATCTGACTCCCTCAATGCCTATTAATAAAGATTTGGAAGAACTCAAAGCTACATTAAAGGACTTGCAAGCAAGGAACCTCCAATCCACAACCACCTTCATATACCACATAATATCCAAATGTTGTGTACAACTACCAATCTAATCCATACTACGTTCAGCAGCAGCCGCCTTATCAATAAGGTGCTTAATCCACCTCCTACTATCAACAACTATCATCACATCAACAAGGCATTTCCACATCATCATACTACCAAGTTCCCCCACAATATCAGCAAGGTGGTCCATCCACTTCATATTATCAACAACAACCGCCCTATCAACAAGTAGCCTCCACTTCTTACTATCAAAATCTATCATCCTCTTGCCCACCTTACATCAATCCGCAACCACAATCCACATACACTAATCAATACCAACAAATGGCTCTATTTGTACTGCCATCAACTTATGATCATACTACTTCTACACCATCCTCATCATACTAGCAACATCCTCCATATAAACAATCCAATCCATCCAATCCGACTCCCTCAATGCCTATCAATAAAGATTTAGAAGAACTCAAAGATACATTAAAGGACTTGCAAGCAAGGACCAACAAACAATAATTTAAGTTTGAGGACATTTGTCCCTATCCATTTGATCCTTCAATCTCATTGATTCCTTTCCCAAAACATTTTGAGATGCCAAAATTTGATAAGTATAATGGAACAAAAGACCCCAAGGCTCATCTTCAGGATTTTTATGCCCATTGTGAAGAAGTCATGCACAATGACAATTACCTCATGAGATTGTTTGCTAGGAGTTTACAAGGGATAGCTCTTGACTAGTTTATGGGTATTGAGAAGGGATCTTTCAAGTCCTTCACACAACTTTTAGAACCATTTGTCTCCAACTTCTCCTTTAATTTGGAGAAGGATATGGAAACATTGGATCTCTTGAAAGAAAATAAATGTGAGGGAGAAAATTTTGCAAGATATCTTTAGATATGGCAAGCTTTAGCTAGTGGGATGAAATGACTACTTAGGGAAAAAAATATGGTCACCCCCTTTATCGAAAACTATCATTTGGATATGGGCCACAAATTTCAGATTTCACTGTCACAACCTTTGCGGAGATAGTGGAGAAAGGTCCCATTCTTGAGAGAGCCCTTATTGCCAAAGGGTTAGTCAAAATTTTCAACTCTAATAAAGGGAAGTCATCTAGGGATAAGTCTTGTTATTGGAAGAAGAGCAAAAGCATTGTCAATGATGGTGTCACTGACACCAAACATGTCTAAGTAGCTAATTATTCTGAAAAGCCACAATAGGCTCCTCCTCAGCAGTCAAATCCTCATGCCATATTAGTGCATGAAGGGGAACCTCATCCTTCCCAACAATCCAATGAAAACAATCAGGGGGTAACAAATGTCAATTTACTCATCTAGGAGAAACCCTAAGTGTCATGTTTAATGGGCTCCTTCAAGCTAATTAACTGATCACATACCATGTGACTAAGCCCCTTGATGAATCCAAGCCCAAGCCAACCTGGTTTAAAGAGAATGAGCATTGCAAGTTCCATAAGATTAAAGGCCATACATTAAACAATTGTCAAGGCTTGAAGACATACATCCAGGATATCATAGATCGAGGTGATATACATGTGGATGCCAACATGACACCCTTGTCTAATGCTCAACTACAAATATATCAAAACTCCTTTCTTAAGCATAACCAAGCTCCTAGCACCTCAAAATCAAACCCCAGGTCTAGCAACAACAATAATTAGGATAACAACGTGAACATCAATTATAAGAATGTGCTACTTAATTATGAGGTTCCCATCAGGCATATTATGTAAGCAAAACCATGTGTGTCTATGATACATGTAAAAGGTAAAGACATGTAGTGTGTTGTTACTACCTTTTGTACCTACATCACAGTCCCTAGAGCCTCCACATCCACCTAGCTGCCACCTGTAAGTTCTCAATATAACATTCTTGATCATCTAGGAAAGACCCCGACACAAATATCCATTCTGGATTTGCTCAAGTCTTCTCCTATACACCAATAAATCCTAACTAAAGCCTTACAGGATACTTGCATCACCAATGACATCAATCCTAATCAATTCCAAGCATTGGTAGGACATCTCTTAGCCACCTATCAACTAGGTTTTAACCAAAATGACATGCCCTACATTTACTCAAATCATAACCACCCGCTTCACCTCAAGGTCCTAGTGAACCGTCACAAAGTAAAAAGGTTCTTAGTAAATAATGGCTCTACCCTGAATATTTGCACATTAAAATTCATAAAATAGGTGGGATACACCCATGCTGATTTAAATAATCAAGTCATCACTATCAAGGTGTATGATAATGCAAAGCATGATTCTGAAGGGACAATATGTAGTTCCAATCCAGTTTGGGCCAGTTGTACAATACACTACATGTCACATCCTTGATCTGGAATGACCCCCATAACTCGGCCTAATACCTCCGTGTCGGTTGTTCTAGTCTTGTGTGTAAGTATATGTGCATGCTTCATTGATCACTATGTTATTTGATTGTGTGAAAAATATCAAATGTTAGTAGTCATGTCTAAATAATTAATTTAAATCATAAGTGAATCTGCGAGGTTATTTAAAATATAATTAGAAATTAGAATAATAATCCATTAAATTAAATCAAATGATTTAGATCAAATGATCAAATTAAACTAATTTGTTAAAAACACAAATGATATTATTAGATAAATTGATTTAATAATCATAATGAACAAAATAATCTGGAAAAGAAAATAATAAAAAGGAAGGCAATTGGAAAATGGAAAGTGAATAGTTTATTAATTAAATAAGTCGTGATAAGATTTTTGGGAAGTGTAAAAGGCAAAAGAAGCTGGAAAGAAACTTCACCTATCAAGCAATTGGAAGTCGAAAAGAACTGAACTGTAGAATATGAAAAATAAATAAAGTATATCTAGCTTTTGGGAAGGATCTTCGGGGAGGATGGGAATCTGAAGGATGAGTTTGAGGCTGTCAAATTCGGTCTGCAGTGGAGCCTTTCTGTCCTTGAGCAAGGAAGATAGGAAAATGGATCATTTCAGAGTGCAGCATCCATGTTTGTAAGAATGATGTGTAGGAGAAGTGAAATCACAAAGAATGTAATCCTTACCATTTCTCAATCTTCCATTTAGTTCTTCGCCAAAAAAGAGGTATGGATCTTCATGTGGTTATAATCTAGTTTTCAAAAAAAGAAAGTAATTTTTATCTCCTGCAATGTCCTCTATGATTACAAATAATGAGTCACTAGTTAGTTGCAGTGTATTCTTCTTTTGCAATTTGATGCTTTATGTTAACATTCCATGATTGATTCCCTTCATTCTTTTCGATGATAGAATTTTATATGTCAATTTAAGTGCATTACGATTTATGCTTTGAGATTGATATTATGTGGATATGTGCCTATCAATCTCATTCCTTGAGGCGTCATGTTGGAATGTGGAGTCGAGTTTGATAATGTGTTTCCAATTCGGTCTCATAGGTGGCGTCTTCTTGTATTTGAAATTTAATTTCATTGAATCCATTTTAATGGTGTTTTCTTATATTGATATTTGACACTGGTATTACGTGTTGATCATATGAACATAGCTTGATGTTCGGCACCTTGTATTTTTCTTTATGACGGTGATTGCTTCTTTTATCACCTTTTATTCTTATAGATTGGCCGATTTGTTCCCTGTGCGGTGAAAACTGTTCACTGTTGAATAGGCATACTCCAACGCCTTTCTAAAGTCCTCGTTCCTTCGAGGCATTCTTTCAAGCATTTCAAGTGCCTTGCCTTTGTGCATTTTGCACTTCACCTTTCTCCTTCCCTCCTGACTGGTAGATCACATTTTGAATTTGTTAATAATACAAGTAGATGGCGATATTTCCAGTTTCCAATATTCACTTTCTGATATTCTTGGCAACCTGTCTCAGCCGCAGCACTTGAACATGGTAGGGTGTTTAGATTTAAATAAACTCCCTGGTTTTGTTATCAAATCCCAAATGTTATCCACAAGCCTGAAAATGGCTTCTCACGTTTTTGCAACCGTAACCATCTCAAACTTGGAGGAAGCTTGGTTCGTGTGTCTTCTCTGATGCCGTCAATGAGCTGATTGTTCAAGTGAAGAAATTGAGGACCAATGAGCAGATTATTTAATTCTCTTGGTCTGCGCAATGTTTCAAGCCTTTGCCAATTACCTCTGTTCAGTCGAAGCTGAGAGAAAGTGATGTTATTGGGTACAGTGTTTAGGTGAGCTCCTTCGCATAGTCTGGTAGTCTAAATTTATATAATCACCATGATACCGTTGGCAACCTATCACCGCTGCAGCATTTATACTTAGGAGACTGTACAGATTTAAATAACCTCCCTGAAACCATTGGCAACCCATCTTAGCTGCACATTCTAGATTTTCAAAGATGTAGTAAATTAAATTAACTTTCTGATTTCTTTGGCAGTTGTCACAGCCGCGCGCCTGAACATGTAGGAAGTTTAAAGTTTTAAATAACGTGCTTGATTCTCCTGTTAATCTATGGCAGCTGTAACATTTGGAATTTGATAAATAATGCAAGTAGACAGTGATATTTCCAAATTACAATC
Source organism: Sequoia sempervirens (assembly GCA_007258455.2). Taxonomy (NCBI): domain Eukaryota; kingdom Viridiplantae; phylum Streptophyta; class Pinopsida; order Cupressales; family Cupressaceae; genus Sequoia; species Sequoia sempervirens. The sequence continues at coordinate 25,910 of VDFB02185175.1, read as the reverse complement.
TTCTCTTTCTGATATACTCGTCAACCTGTCACAGTTTCAGCATTTAGAGTTGAGACATTATACAGAATTATACATTATAGCTGTAACAATCAAATGAGTTATAATTCAAATGATATAAATGGGGGGATCAGTGCTATCATCCACATCTTTTGACCTTAGACTAAAAGTATTGTGATCATATAAGGGTAAAAGTGTTAACTGATCTTTTTGTAGATATTTGTGATAATTGAGGGGTATGGGTAATAATGTTATAGGTGATATTTCTTATCAAGTTAAGTTAGTGCCAATAGTTTAAAGTATGTTCCATATAATAACATCATCGTATTCTAATCTTGTGTCATGGAAGTTTATTTCTATTAAGTCAATATTTTGAATAATTGGGTTGTAGAGAACATGAAATGGGATCTATTTCTCTTAGTCTTTAGTGAAACATATATGATGACTTACAATTGTTGGATTATGGAGGAAGTTTGTATTGGAACTTCTTTTGTTGTATGAACTATATCTTGTTAAGCAAATGGATAAATTGTATTTGAAGTTGATGTTCTTTAGTGAATTAGCATTGAATGTATATGTATGTTTAAGGGTTAATTTGATGTTTCCAATTGGATGTGTTCTCCTTTATGTTTGCTTGGTTTTCAAAAATGATGTTTATTTCATTGGGTTTGTGTCGATTTATGAGTGATTTGATGGACCCTTATATTGTGAATTTTCTTGAGTTTGTGTAAGTTGGGAATCCTCTTTAATTTAAGTTGTATTGTTATTGGTTTAACCCTGCGTGGTGAATTCTTGGTTTGTTTGGAGTTGTGGGGGTCTTATTAATTGATTTTGTGATAGAATTGATTGGATACTTATGCGATGCTTGGTTGTGATAAGTTTATGCTTCTTATGGAATGCGGTCTTCCCTCTTTTATTATTTTGGTGAAACATTAAATTATATTGTGTCATGTTTGTTGATTTTATCAAACGTCATTTGTTTACCAACTATATAGGTATCTTGTAAGGAGAAAATTGAGGTCTCCCGTGGAATACCTAATTGGTGGCTTGTGGTTTTATTAAGTGATTTTGTTGAATTCAAGGTTGATTTTCTTTTGCGTTTCCCTATTTAAGGTGACACCATTGTTGAGTTGTGGATGGGTCTTGATGAATCTTCTTTTTTATGGCTTTTCTGAGTTAATCTCATATTTGAAGGAAATTTTATCCTTGTATTGGAATTATTTGGGAAAAACTTGTGTTGCTTCATTTTACCCTTGTTTGTGGGTTTTCATTCTTTTGACTTCCAGAGGCTTGAGATGATTGATAATTGATGTTCTCTCTTTTTATGTCCCTTTGAAGTGGCAAGTGTTTTGGTATCAGGATTTTGAAAGGGTTGTACGAGAATTGTTGAGACTCTGATTTTGTACTTATTAGCGAGATGGGTAATGCCTCGCATGCTTTTATGTTGTGATTCTTTGTTCTAATTATGATGGTACAACCCTTGGTTCCTTGGTTTTTATGTTGTTGGGTCTCTAGGGAGAGTGGCTCCTCGTGGGGGCCGGTGCCCCGTGTAAGGGGAAGAGCACAGGAGAACCCACGAGTGAGTTAGTAAACAAGTGAAAACCTAATAATTAACTTAGGAGGGTTGGGTAGTAATATCATTATAAGATTAATGAAATGGATGCCTCATCTTCATTAGTGCTTCCGTAGACTAATGGAAGGCTGAGAAGGCTGTGGTTGGCAAGGTCGTGACCTCGTCCTCACGAGAGGTCTACGGCTCCGCATGAGCTACCCTATGGTACTGACGCCTCAGGTAGGAGGAAGGGCCAGGAGATCCATAGATGGGGGCTGGCGCCTCAGTGTGGAGGAAGGGCCAGGAGAACCCATGTAGGCTATGCGATGACACTCTCCCCTAGTTTCCCATATGTTTTACTTTATTGTGTTCCTCTGGAAGTAGGTTGTGGGAGTTGGTATAGATTATTGATATTTGGATTTATCTTGATTAATGATTTTTTCCTTGATAAATCTTTGGTGTACTTTGTGGTTTTGTATGATCTCATTTATATTTGGTTTACGATCTTGTATTTTTATGGTACTGCGTTATGATGTTATTATATTGTTTAATTGCAATTTGGGATTGTATTATGTTTATTAATTCAGTTTGATTGGAATTGTTTCATGATCATCCTTTGATTACTTATTTATTGATCATTGCTTTGATTTACGTGATGGGAGTTGTGATTTTAATTTATTATGTTGACTCTTGGATGTTGTTGCAATTCTTGAGTTTTTTGATACTTTTGTATATTGTGAGTCTTGTGATTCCGTGTTGGGATGTTCTTGGTTGAGGACTCTTCTTGTCAGCTCCTAGCACGGGGGGTGGGTCTTCAGACTCACATGGTCGGGTGGAACGTGCTAAGCACCCCATTGGGTCCCCAGTCGAGGATCGAGAGGTGCGGATTGGTGCGGATGCAGTGACTCCGAGTTGTACTTGCCTTGGAGCCAGTTATGATGCTTTGTTTTCATCTGTTTAATTGTATCATGTTATCTTGTATATGGTTTCCATTTGGTTGGAAACACTCTTGTATCATTGTAACTCTAGAGCATTGTACTATAATGTGATGTTAACTCGGTGTAGATTTTGGCCATGGCAATTGATATTCAATGTGTTAAATTAATTATTCATATGTTGTATTCTTATCACTATTTCTTATGTACGTGTTATATTTGTTAATGTTTATTTTGTTATGGGTTATATCTTTGGATTTTATTCCTTATTATCATTGTGTGGATCTCAGTCTTGTAATGACTCCTTGTGTACCCCAAAGGATGTATGTGTTAATGAATCTGCTTAAATGAAATTCATGTTATGACTTAATGTGTATTATATGTATGTTATGTTAATCTTAAAAAAAAATTGCTGTAATTATTATGTAATTGTCCTTTGGGGTTCGCACGGCGGGGCATTACAACATTGGTATCAGAGCCTAGGTTCATACACTGGGCACTATGTGTGCTCACTATGTAACCTTGCACTTAGACCCGTGAGTCTTGAGTTTCACTTTTCTTTTGGCATAGTTGTGAATTTGAATTTCTTTCATTTGATGGTGTTGGGTCAATGGTGCAGGAAACTGATGGGAAAGGATAGGACCCTTGGTGTAGTGCACAATGCACCGATATCCTTCCTGTCAGGGATGCTCTATGGACCCTTGAGTTTTAGTGTGATGTGTTTCTTGGGGGATGTGTTTTATGTGTGTGAATATGTCAAGTGTGTGTGGAATTTGCAATTTTTTTTTTGTCCTTGAGAGATGAATTGTGTTTTCTTGAATTTGTGAAGGTGTAAAATTTTACCCCTTTTATTGAAATTGATGTGAGAATTGGTGTTCTTTGTGTGAAAATTATGAGTTTTAACGAAGATGTGAGGTTTTGTGGATAATTATTTTATAATTTTTAGCAAGAATATGGTATCTTGAGGATAAGATGCAACTTGAATTATTGGTACTAATGTGCAATGTCCTAAAGTAGCTTTTGAATTATAGGAAGTTGGCTTCAGAAAGCATAGTGACGAAGGTAATGTAATTGTAATATGCAGGTATAGATACTTATTATGTTAAGTAGTAATTAATTTTGATATAATAGATGAATTAGGTTTATGGTTAATATCTTTATGCGAACATTGCCTAACTAATAAGAAGCAAACTATTTACGAGTTACTAGAATTGTTTTGTCTATTTTGAGTAGTTTGGTGGGAGGAACAGTGCGGTATCACTCGCTCGCGAGTGCCCTACTATGCTGAGATTTCCTCTCACGATATATTTGTGGTAAATATATGTATTGTGCACAACATTTGTTTGCATGCAGGATTGCAGGAACTAAGTCTCGATTCCACCTGCATTGTCAGGATAGGGCGAGCATTATATACACCCAATGGGAATGACGTGGAAAAATAGGAACTGACAAGAAAGTTTTCCCAACCTAGTTCATCACCCATTCTTGTGTTTGAAAAATTGGTCTGGTTGCAACCTTGTCAGCACTTTCATTTTGGTATCATTTCCTTATTTTGGGTTGTTTAATTTTCGTTGCTTAATTGATGACGTTTAATTGATGTTTTAATTTATGGTGTTGATGTGCTTATGATCTTTGATATTGTTGTGTTACCATGTTTATGATTGAGCTCGACTTCCAGGAGTAAGTCAATTTTTAAGGGGGGGAGGATGTAATACCCCTCCGTGTCGGTTGTTCTGGTCTTGTGTGTAAGTATATGTGCATGCTTCATTGATCACTATGTTATTTGATTGTGTGAAAAATATCAAATGTTAGTAGTCATGTCTAAATAATTAATTTAAATCATAAGTGAATCTGCGAGGTTATTTAAAATATAATTAGAAATTAGAATAATAATCCATTAAATTAAATCAAATGATTTAGATCAAATGATCAAATTAAACTAATTTGTTAAAAGCACAAATGATATTATTAGATAAATTGATTTAATAATCATAATGAACAAAATAATCTGGAAAAGAAAATAATAAAAAGGAAGGCAATTGGAAAATGGAAAGTGAATAGTTTATTAATTAAATAAATCGTGATAAGATTTTTGGGAAGTGTAAAAGGCAAAAGAAGCTGGAAAGAAACTTCACCTATCAAGCAATTGGAAGTCGAAAAGAACTGAACTGTAGAATATGAAAAATAAATAAAGTATATCTAGCTTTTGGGAAGGATCTTCGGGGAGGATGGGAATCTGAAGGATGAGTTTGAGGCTGTCAAATTCGGTCTGCAGTGGAACCTTTCTGTCCTTGAGCAAGGAAGATAGGAAAATGGATCATTTCAGAGTGCAGCATCCATGTTTGTAAGAATGATGTGTAGGAGAAGTGAAATCACAAAGAATGTAATCCTTACCATTTCTCAATCTTCCATTTAGTTCTTCGCCAAAAAGAGGTATGGATCTTCATGTGGTTATAATCTAGTTTTAAAAAAAAAGAAAGTAATTTTTATCTCCTACAACGTCCTCTATGATTACAAATAATGAGTCACTAGTTAGTTGCAGTGTATTCTTCTTTTGCAATTTGATGCTTTATGTTAACATTCCATGATTGATTCCCTTCATTCTTTTCGATGATAGAATTTTATATGTCAATTTAAGTGCATTACGATTTATGCTTTGAGATTGATATTATGTGGATATGTGCCTATCAATCTCATTCCTTGAGGCGTCATGTTGGAATGTGGAGTGAGTTTGATAATGTGTTTCCAATTCGGTCTCATAGGTGGCATCTTCTTGTATTTGAAATTTAATTTCATTGAATCCATTTTAATGGTGTTTTCTTATATTGATATTTGACACTGGTATTACGTATGAACATAGCTTGATGTTCGGCACCTTGTATTTTTCTTTATGACGGTGATTGCTTCTTTTATCACCTTTTATTCTTATAGATTGGCCGATTTGTTCCCTGTGCGGTGAAAACTGTTCACTGTTGAATAGGCATACTCCAACGCCTTTCTAAAGTCCTCGTTCCTTCGAGGCATTCTTTCAAGCATTTCAAGTGCCTTGCCTTTGTGCATTTTGCACTTCACCTTTCTCCTTCCCTCCTGACTGGTAGATCACATTTTGAATTTGTTAATAATACAAGTAGATGGCGATATTTCCAGTTTCCAATATTCACTTTCTGATATTCTTGGCAACCTGTCTCAGCCGCAGCACTTGAACATGGTAGGGTGTTTAGATTTAAATAAACTCCCTGGTTTTGTTATCAAATCCCAATTGTTATCCACAAGCCTGAAAATGGCTTCTCACGTTTTTACAACCGTAACGATCTCAAACTTGGAGGAAGCTTGGTTCGTGTGTCTTCTCTGATGCCGTCAATGAGCTGATTGTTCAAGTGAAGAAATTGAGGACCAATGAGCAGATTATTTAATTCTCTTGGTCTGCACAATGTTTCAAGCCTTTGCCAATTACCTCTGTTCAGTCGAAGCTGAGAGAAAGTGATGTTATTGGATACAGTGTTTAGATGAGCTCCTTCGCATAGTCTGGTAGTCTAAATTTATATAATCACCCTGATACCGTTGGCAACCTATCACCGCTGCAGCATTTATACTTAGGAGACTGTACAGATTTAAATAACCTCCCTGAAACCATTGGCAACCCATCTTAGCTGCACATTCTAGATTTTCAAAGATGTTGTAAATTAAATTAACTTTCTGATTCTTTGGCAGTTGTCACAGCCGCGCGCCTGAACATGTAGGAAGTTTAAAGTTTTAAATAACGTGCTTGATTCTCCTGTTAATCTATGGCAGCTGTAACATTTGGAATTTGATAAATAATGCAAGTAGACAGTGATATTTCCAAATTACAATCTTCTCTTTCTGATATACTCGTCAACCTGTCATAGTTTCAACATTTAGAGTTGAGACATTATACAGAATTATACATTATAGCTGTAACAATCAAATGAGTTATAATTCAAATGATATAAATGGGGGGATCAGTGCTATCATCCACATCTTTTGACCTTAGACTAAAAGTATTGTGATCATATAAGGGTAAAAGTGTTAACTGATCTTTTTGTAGATATTTGTGATAATTGAGGGGTAGGGGTAATAACGTTATAGGTGATATTTCTTATCAAGTTAAGTTAGTGCCAATAGTTTAAAGTATGTTCCATATAATAACATCATCGTATTCTAATCTTGTGTCATGGAAGTTTATTTCTATTAAGTCAATATTTTGAATAATTGGGTTGTAGAGAACATGAAATGGGATCTATTTCTCTTAGTCTTTAGTGAAACATATATGATGACTTACAATTGTTGGATTATGGAGGAAGTTTGTATTGGAACTTCTTTTGTTGTATGAACTATATCTTGTTAAGCAAATGGATAAATTGTATTTGAAGTTGATGTTCTTTAGTGAATTAGCATTGAATGTATATGTATGTTTAAGGGTTAATTTGATGTTTCCAATTGGATGTGTTCTCCTTTATGTTTGCTTGGTTTTCAAAAATGATGTTTATTCCATTGGGTTTGTGTCGATTTATGAGTGATTTGATGGACCCTTATATTGTGAATTTTCTTGAGTTTGTGTAAGTTGGGAATCCTCTTTAATTTAAGTTGTATTGTTATTGGTTTAACCCTGCGTGGTGAATTCTTGGTTTGTTTGGAGTTGTGGGGGTCTTATTAATTGATTTTGTGATAGAATTGATTGGATACTTATGCGATGCTTGGTTGTGATAAGTTTATGCTTCTTATGGAATGCGGTCTTCCCTCTTTTATTATTTTGGTGAAACATTAAATTATATTGTGTCATGTTTGTTGATTTTATCAAACGTCATTTGTTTACCAACTATATAGGTATCTTGTAAGGAGAAAATTGAGATCTCCCGTGGAATACCTAATTGGTGGCTTGTGGTTTTATTAAGTGATTTTGTTGAATTCAAGGTTGATTTTCTTTTGCGTTTCCCTATTTGAGGTGACACCATTGTTGAGTTGTGGATGGGTCTTGATGGATCTTCTTTTCTATGGCTTTTCTGAGTTAATCTCATATTTGAAGGAAATTTTATCCTTGTATTGGAATTATTTGGAAAAAACTTGTGTTGCTTCATTTTATCCTTGTTTGTAGGTTTTCATTCTTTTGACTTCCAGAGGCTTGAGATGATTGATAATTGATGTTCTCTCTTTTTTATGTCCTTTCAAAGTGGCAAGTGTTTTGGTACCAGGATTTTGAAAGGGTTGTACAAGAATTGTTGAGACTCTGATTTTGTACTTATTAGTGAGATGGGTAATGCCTCGCATGCTTTTATGTTGTGATTCTTTGTTCTAATTATGATGGTACAACCCTTGGTTCCTTGGTTTTTATGTTGAAAGGTCTCTAGGGAGAGTGGCTCCTCATGGGGGCCGGCGCCCCGTGTAAGGAGAAGAGCACAGGAGAACCCACGAGTGAGTTAGTAAACAAGTGAAAACCTAATAATTAATTTAGGGGGGTTGGGTAGTAATATCATTATAAGATTAATAAAATGGATGCCTCATCTTCATTAGTGCTTCCGTAGACTAATGAAAGGCTGAGAAGGCCATGGTTGGCAAGGTCGTAACCTCGTCCTCACGAGAGGTGTACGGCTCCGCATGAGCTACCCTATGGTGCTGGCGCCTCAGGTAGGAGGAAGGGCCAGGACATCCATAGATGGGGGCCGACGCCTCAGTGTGGAGGAAGGGCCAGGAGAACCCATGTAGGCTATGCGATGACACTCTCCCCTAGTTTCCCATGTGTTTTACTTTATTGTGTTCTTCTGGAAGTAGGTTGTGGGAGTTGGTATAGCTTATTGATATGTGGATTTATCTTGATTAATGATTTTTGCCTTGATAAATCTTTGGTGTACTTTGTGGTTTTGTATGATCTCATTTATATTTGGTTTACGATCTTGTATTTTTATGGTACTGCGTTATGATGTTATTATATTGTTTAATTGTAATTTGGGATTGTATTATGTTTATTAATTCAGTTGGATTGGAATTGTTTCATGATCATCCTTTGATTACTTATTTATTGATCATTGCTTTGATTTACGTGATGGGAGTTGTGATTTTAATTTATTATGTTGACTCTTGGATGTTGTTGCAATTCTTGAGTTTTTTGATACTTTTGTATATTGTGAGTCTTGTGATTCTGTGTTGGGATGATCTTGGTTGAGGACTCTTCTTGTCAGCTCCTAGCACGGGGGGTGGGTCTTCAGACTCACATGGTCGGGTGGAACGTGCTAAGCACCCCATTGGGTCCCCAGTCGAGGATCGAGAGGTGCGGATTGGTGCGGATGCAGTGACTCCCAAGTTGTACTTGCCTTGGAGCCAGTTATGATGCTTTGTTTTCATCTGTTTAATTGTATCATGTTATCTTGTATATGGTTTCCATTTGGTTGGAAACACTCTTGTATCATTGTAACTCTAGAGCATTGTACTATAATGTGATGTTAACTCGGTGTAGATTTTGGCCATGGCAATTGATATTCAATGTGTTAAATTAATTATTCATATGTTGTATTCTTATCACTATTTCTTATGTACGTGTTATATTTGTTAATGTTTATTTTGTTATGGGTTATATCTTTGGATTTTATTCCTTATTATCATTGTGTGGATCTCAGTCTTGTAATGACTCCTTGTGTACCCCAAAGGATGTATGTGTTAATGAATCTGCTTAAATGAAATTCATGTTATGACTTAGTATTGCATTACATGTATGATATGTTAATCTTTAAAAGAATTGTTGTAATTATTATGTAAATGTCCTTTGGGGTTCGCACGGCAGGGCGTTACACTGAGCACAAGAAAATACAAGTTATATATTATAATATCCATGAGGTATGCATGAATAGGTTTGTTTTCCCATTCTCATCATGATTTTTTTTTCTTTGATGTTGAGATTGCATAAAAAATAGGTTTCTTACAACCTACAAGAATGATTTAATATTCATGCCCAAATGAAGAAAATATGCATGCCATATAATTTAGATTAGATAATTAATATAACTCAATATTACTTTAATGTGGTCAGTTAGACCATTCTCTTTCAATCTTGGTGATCCTGATGAACAAATTGAAAATGGAAGATCTCCTCTAATGCATCTTGGAATTAAAATGCATAGGTGATTGTCTATGTAAACTATAGTCGAAGGATCCTAGATGCATCATAGTGAGGACATATGCACATCCTCTTTAGATGAGCGGTTGAAGAAATTGATGGAGGATCCCAATATATTCGACCCTTGGGTGAAGCAAATTGTAAGTGGCGAAACATGGTAGGTGGTGGTAGTGAGGCGTTGCTCGAATCTGTTCCTCATGTAGTCAGTCAATGGGGATACTAGAATTAAAATTTGTGATGCAATTTATAAATGTTTTTCCACTTTAACAACTTCCATTTTTGAGTTTCTAGAAGTTTTCATGGGAGAGTTTTGTAAGATATTTGTAATACCCCTCCGTTTTGGATATTGGGATCGGCAGTGCTCCTTTGTAATGCTTTGTTATGCTTATGATGTGATTTTAGAACTTGGTTACTTTTGATTGCAATGGTTAAACGATGTGAAAGTTATATTTCGATGTGATGTGATTTTATTTTGATGCTATCTTTATGACATGTTTTGGATTAACTTAGAAGATATTTGATTAAATGATGTTTTATATTGCTAATCATATCATTGATGTTAGATGCGTCAATTAGTGATATTGTATGGGTGAAGGGGACGGGATGGTATCACTCGCTTGCGAGTGCCCTACAATTCTGAGATTTCTTCTTCACAGTGTGTTTGATCATATTATATATATATATATATATATATATATTGCACGTTCGACATGCTCTTTGTTGCAGGATGACAGGTATATGACATCGACTCCACCTGGTTCACAGGATTGAGCGTGTCCATTGACCAACGGTAATCAATTGGGAGATAGTAGCTAGGTTTTCCATGCCAAGTTTTCACCCTAGTCATAGCGTGTTGTCGGGTTGTCGTCGGGGTTAGTTGTTTCAATTTGGTCTTTTTCACCTTGAGTATTTATTTAATTTCAAATTTTTAAGGTTATTAAATGGTTGCGTAGTTTAATTGATGATTAAATGTATTTAGTTGTAATGTAGAAATGTTATTTATTTTAGTGATTTATTTGAGTTAATTAATAAAATAATATTTGGTTTATTGATTGATTTGATTAATTAATAAAACTAGATTGAGTTTATTGATTAATTAGATTAATGGTGATATATATTAAATGAGATAGCTATTTTGGCATTATTAGATATCAAGATTTAATTAAAATAAAAGTAGAAATCTTGTTTGGATAGTTAGAGTTAAATTAAAATAAATGAATAAATAAATGATAATGTGTTTTAATGTCACACTTTGGAATTCTTGCAATTTTGAGCCTTTTAGTTTAAATGAAATTTTGAATTTACATGAGATTTCAAATTGAAAATAAAAGTGTTTTAAAAATAAAAAAATGGAATAACCTTCCAATGAATTAAAAATTAGGAAGTGGGTCATCTTAGGGTTTGGCCAAATTTGGGAAAAAACCCTATGAAAAGAGATGAGACTCCACTTTGTGGGCAATTTTTGCTTGGTTTGATTTTGGTGGAGAGCTTGGTGGTGGCTAAGATTTTGGAGTTGAAGGAGTGTTTGGATTCTCCATTGTTGAAAGCTTCAAATTGGGGAGAAAACACAAGGTTCCATCATTTCTTCCTTCTACTTCTTGCTTCATTTTGAATAAGATTTAAATGATTGAAAATGTAGTTTTAGATTCAATGAAAATCCATGGAAATGCTTTCAAATTTGCAAACTTGTAGATAGATTTGGGAAAAGGAAACCAAACAAGAATTTACACCAAGAAATAGGATGAGAATTAAAGAAAACTCTATTGTAGAACTAGATTTTGAAACCCTTTTTATTGTTTTGGAAAATAATTTCTATTCTTGCAATGGATTTGGATTATTTTCACAATTTGAGTTGGAAATTAAAATTTGGATAAATCTATTTGTTATATTTGAAAATTTTTGGATTTTGGGAAAAACCTAGAAAAACCCTGTATTTGGATTTCTGGAAAAACGCAGTGAATAAAATAATTTTTTATTTAGGTGCAGTGAGGACACAAACCCACCCCACCACCATGGGAGACTGTTTATGTGCTTGGCATTGACAGATCAGTCAGCTCAAGAAGGAGGTGTCGGGTGCTAAGACACAAGTCACTGCGGGAGGCTGGGTTGTATGCTAAGCACATCAGGCCGCCCCATGCATGTGGGCAGACAGGTAAGCCTGGCACATAGGCCAACACCCATGGCCAAGCCCCAAGGCCCCAAAAGAAACTTGGATTTATGTTTTTTTTTAAAGTTTTAAATTTATTTTAATTGTACTTTATATCTATGCTATTTAACATTATAATAATATTACTATATAATAATATATGTATATGTTATATGTATATAATATAATATATTAATTATATATTTAATATTATTTTAATATTTAAATAATATTAATATAAATAATAAGTTATTAATATATATTTAAAATAAATTGTAAGTTCAATTAAATTGTGGTATGGGAAAATTGAATTACTTAAATAAATATATATACGTCATAATATATATGAATTTAATATATGTATGTTTAGGAAATTATACTCTTAATGAATGAGGTATTTTGGTAGGAATGAGTATTGATTAATTAATGGTTCTAAGATGAAATAAGTTTGAATGATTCTAAATAAATGCTTTAATGTATTAAATGTTTTGATATGGAAATAATAGTAAACCTAGAACAAGTAAAAGGATTTAAATGTTAGTCGAATGACTTCATTATTTAAGTGTTTTGATTATGATTATAATTGTAAAATTAGAGTTAATAAATGATTAATTATTTTAAATAGGTATTGTTTTAAAATGATTATAGCAATAATATAGTTGAGATGGAATTGTCATTTTAATAAGCAATGATATTTCAGAGAGATTATTTTAATTCGTACTCATGATTGAGTAAATAGACTTAAAATATTAAATTTAATTCCTTAATGGTGCCAAGTGAACATTAGGTAATTTAATGATTACTGAAATAGTTGATTTTATAAACAAATACCCTTACTTAGAGATTTCATTTCCAATTATCATGAATAATTAGTAAACTTTAGAATATAAAATAATGTGTTAGAGGCATATATTTAAATGATGTTTTAATATTTAAAATAGGGATTTGAAATGATTATCCCATTTGTATAAGCGGAAAGGAAACTGATGAATAAACAAACGTCTCTTATTTAAAATATTGAAATTGATTAATTGCGGATTGAGCAAGTAGAATTAATCATTGGTTTAAATTCTTTAATGTTGGCAAGGTGATTTAGATAATTAAATATATACTATTAAGTGTATTTGTTTTGGAATATAATGGTATTCTAGTAGAGATAAGAATTAGTTGATTTATTTAATGCTAAATTGAAATAAAGGAAAATTGATTTGATCTAAATGTTTATTTTTCAAGATGTTTAATTATAGAATATGGTTGGGGAATTGAGAGTAAATGATGCACTTATTAATTAATCTAAATGATTTATTAATCAAGTGGTTTTATTTATAGTATATGATCGTGAAACTTAGAGAGAACGATTGATTTAAATTTTAATCAGATGACTGCATTTATTAAAGTGTTTTGATTATGAATTTAATTGTGAAATTTAGAGTTAATGAATGATTTATTTTAGTCAAATGACTTTAATCATCATCATGCTTTGATTTTGAATTTAATTGTGAGCCTTAGAGTAAAATGATTGGTTTTTAAATATTTTCGTGTCATGAAATGGAATTGGTGTATTGGATTTGGATACTTGCAAGAAATGAAACTGTGATTGACTAGATTTAGGAAATCTGAACATAAGTTTAATTAACTGCTCGAAATGCTTTTAGTGTTTATATGTTCTTTCTCAATGTTGGTGGAATAGAATAAATGTTTTGAAGTCTTCTAGATAGGGGTTCATTTATCGGTATGGGTTGTTGTTATGTTAGCCAACTTTTGATGTGTCATGGAAAATGTGCATAGTTACACCAAGTTGTTTCGCCCGGTTTTCAAGAACGGGGATGGTGTGTGCCTCCTTGGGATTAGGAGAGGGTTATGTAATTTGTGCCTCCTTTGGAAGGAGTGGGTCTTGTATTTTGGTTTCCTCCAGTGTTTGGAGTGGGTTTTTTTTGTGACCTTGTTTTCCTCTAGTGTTTGGAGAGGGTCTTGACCTTGTTGCCTCTAGTGTTTTGGAGTGAGTCTCCTTGATTTGTTACCTCCTTGAAATGGATAGTTCGTATTTATCTGGTTACCTATTGTGGTTTTCACCGTGTGTGTTGTCTTAGAAGAGTGGTTTGCAATGGGGGCCAACACACAAAGTGGTGTCAGGGAAACGCTTTGCAAGTTGGTTAATTCAGTGATAACTAAATAAAATTTTAGAAGCTTAGGTTGCATCAAACATTAAACAAGATTAATTGTGCCTCGCTCATGGACCCAAGGGCTTGTTTTAGACTTGGGATGAGATGGGAAGGCCTAGAATGGCAAGGTCATCTATCTCATCTTCACGAGAGGTATTTGATTCCGCATGAGTGAGCATGGGTGTCGGGATTCGGTAGAGGCCACCAAGATAACCCATGGTGGGGGTCGGAGCCTAGGAAGATTCCCAGAGGAGATCCCTTGACGAGCTATGCGATGACACTCTTTCTAAGTCAACAAGTTTGTACTTGGTCTTTGTGACATTCTCAATCTATTATATGTCTGGAAGCAATGTGACCTATGTCAGTGGTGTGAGAGTTCGTACCAGAGTTGTGCGTATGACCGTTCAGTCATGTGATGAGGTACTTGTGTTTATTTTTCGTATCAGTTTTGTGTAGCCTGTGTCTAGTGGTAGATTGTCTTGTGTAGGAATTCCTTGTTACTATCTCCTAGCACGAAGGGAGTGGAACCTTTTGGTTCCACGTGATCAGGTGGCACGTGCTTCTTAATCCGTTGGTTCTTCTTCTTGTTCATGTGGTCGTGATTTCCAGTTGGAAAGCTCGTGGGATTTAGTTTCTTCTCATGCTTAATTAATTCAGTTGGTCTTGTATTTTATTACCCCTCATTTGGTATCGAGGTGGAATTTGTAATATGTAATCATACTTATTGGAATTGCCTCATTCGGGGAATGAGTTTTGTAATAATGTTGTAAGTTATATTATTGGAATCAAGTGGTATCTCATATTCTTGGATGTAAACTATTATGAATAGAATGTATGTGAACTTTATTTGTTAAGTAATTATATGGTATGGTTCTAATTCATGTTCTGTGTTTGGTTTAAGTAACACAGTCTCTTAACCCTAGGGGATTGGTTGGCAATGGTTAGTGAACTTGTATGTTAATTGTTCTTATAAAAAAAAAAAAAGTTCATTTGTTTAGTAATTTGCA
>VDFB02185175.1:0-10885 GCA_007258455.2 Sequoia sempervirens | reverse complement strand
TATTTTTTCCCTAAAATTTAAGTTCTACTGCATTGAAATTTCAAATTTTCACCAAATAATTTTTTTTTTTAAAGAAACCTAGTAGTTTAGAAACTACATTCAATTTGTTACAAATTCTAATTTTACATATTTTTGAAATAATATTGATAATTTATTCAAATTTCTTACATCAAGTTGCCAAACTCTATTTTTTTATTTTTGCCACTTAAGGTCCTATTTCTCTTTTTTCTATGATGATCCCCGTATATACCCTAATAAAATGATAATATTTTTTATAATATTTTCTATATAAGTAGATCACCTATGTGTCCGATGTGATGTATATTGTTTTGTAATTTTTTTCCTAGTAAATAATTAATTATGATTTTATTACAACTTTTAAAAAAAAAATTAAAACTCGTATGTCTGACCACCTTAACTTGGTCAAACTTCATGAAATTCAATTTTTTTTTAATCCTATAGTATGTGAAGCATAGAATGTGACGCATGTTTTGGATTCAAAAATATGATACCGCTTGAAAGTTATAGATGTTTTTCAATCAGCCTATCGATCAGGACTTTAGTCAGAATTTAATAGAAAATGTAGCTAATAATTATTTATTAAATTAAAATTAAAGCATAATTTATATTGGTGGAAAGCTGAGAATCTCCCTCTAAAACCCTTTTCATTTCATCAATTTTTGAGTAAAAATCGCCAAATACATACCCTACAAATACCCATATAATATTGCAACTTTGACCCATCATGATCCTAAACATAACCACTATTTACCAATTAGGCTTACCCCAACTTCTTCATTCAACATCGTATCATGATCAATTTTACTAAAATAGTTATCAAAGTTAGCATTAAATTATGCATTTAAATATTTTGATATTCACATACTCAAGCTATTCAATTTCCATCTGGTAAACTAGTAGCTACATAAGACAATGGAATTTTTACCCAATATGACTCAAAGGAAAAGTGAAAGAAAATAAATGTTAAATGGTTTGAATAATTTATCTATCTATTCTTAGGAACCCCATCACCAGGAGTATACATATCCACAATCAGTGGAATGCCTTTCTATTACCAATAAATGAATATTGTAATGCTGCCATGCATGTAGTGCCCCTCCATTGTGACCTTTCCGGATTTTGTGTAAGTGTTTAATTGCGTTATTGTTGTTTTGTGTGTGATTAGTTTATGCAGTTAACATAATATTTGATGGAATTTGTACTCAATTAATTAAAATAGCATTGAGTAAATAAAACTAGAAATTAAGATGAAAATTAAATAAATTAGTTTTATAAAATATTAAGTAAAGAATTATTAATAAATTAATTAATTAATTGTTTTGTAAAAAGCATTCTTTTAATGATATTCGATAATAATTAAGAATTTATTAAGTTATTCAAAGGTAATTATCCCAATGTCATGAAGGGTAAATATTATTGCCAATAGATTTTAATTGATTGGCATGATTTGAATTGATTCAATCTATTCGGTTTGTGTTTTGAAGTATTAAATAAAATAGAAGTTAAACAAAATTAAATGCAATATTATGTCAGATCTAATTATAGAATTTTCGCATGTAAAGTTTTGTAACTGCTCCGCATAAATGTTGTTCTTAACTAAAGCCTCTTTGTAACTGAAAAGCATGTGGAAGTCGAAGAAAATGGTAGAATATGAAAAATAAAATAATAACTATATTTAGCTTTAAAAAAAAAATGGTTCATTTCTTTCTGGGGGTTTGAAGAGGGAAGGTGAAGCATTGGTGGATCTTTATGGTCGTCGGAGTACGTCCAATAGGGGACCATTCTGAGACGGCGAGAGATCCCGCAGATAGCAAATCGGGTACACTGGGCAGGGACGCGCATGTTTTCTAATATATGATTTTTGATGTTGCTTGCTGAAAATCAAACTTGAAGTATGTTCACAACAGCATGACCATGCTATGGGGGAATTGGAAGACCGATGCATGGGGCGTCTAATGATGGTGATGCTTAGAAGGCGTGTGAAATCTGTCTCCTTTCGAAGTTCATCATGATAAAGAGGAACCAGGTATGATTGATACCCCTACTATCTTATGATTGACAGGCTGTGATTTCTTGATAAATTCAAACAATTGAATTGTTCCTCTCTCAACTTTTAGATATGTTCTCTGAAGTCACGTATTTGCGCCTCATCTTTTTCCTTCCCTTCCGTCTCATGGATAATGTGTGAGATTTGTTAATAATGCAAGTAGATGGCGATAGTTCCAAATTCCAATATTCACTTTCTGATATACTTGGCAACCTGTCACAGCCGCAACACTTGAGCATGGTAGGGTGTATAGATTTAAATAAACTCTCTGATTTTATTATCAAAATCCCAAATGTTATCCGCAAGGCTGAAGGAAAATGGCTTCTCACGTTTTTGCAACCGTAACCATCTCAAACTTGGAGGAAGCTTGGTTCGTGTGTCTTCTCTGATGCCGTCATTGAGCAGATTGTTCAAGTGAAGAAATTGAGGACCAATGAGCAGATTATTTAATTCTCTTGGTCTGCACAATGTTTCAAGCCTTTGCCAATTACCTCCATTCAGTCGAAGCTGAGAGAAATTGATGTTATTGGATACAGTGTTTAGATGAGCTCCTTCGCATAGTCTGGTAATCTAAATTTATATAATCTCCCTGATACCGTTGGCAACCTATCACCGCTGCAGCATTTATACTTAGGAGAGTGTACAAATTTAAATAACCTCCCTGAAACCATTGGCGACCCATCTCAGCTGCAACGTCTAAAATTCTTTTTCTGATATTCTTGGCAATCTGTCACTGTTGCAGCATTTAGAATTGAGGCGTTGTACAGATTTAAATAGCCTCCCTGAAACCATTGCCCCTTTTTCAGTTGCAAATTTTAGACTTGCATGGGTGTAGTAAATTAAATATTTTCTCTGATTTCTTTTGTCAACTGTCTCAGCTGCGTACCTGAGCATAATAGGAAGTTTAAAGGTTTAATTAATCTTTCTGATTTTATTGTTAACCTGTCTCAGCTTTTTATTCAAATTAGTATGAGAATGTGGATCCAAATTAGTAGAACTTTTCAATAAGAAAATTAGAAATTACTCTCCTTTGATTAACCAGAGACTCTTCCTTAATTGTTGCATTATCATAAGTTAGTCTCCTTGGCGTTGTATGTTTGGCATTTGGTATTCTATCTTCGTATGAATAGGTATGTAAATATACCCTCATTATGAAGGTAAAATGTCGAAGCAAGGTATTTAGTGAAGTTATGGCTCTTGTAGGATGAGATTTTAAATCACTTAGCTACATTAGTTATATTTTAGAATGAATAAACATATATTATTATAATTTGTAATGCCATTTAGTAGGAAGGACATTTGGTTTAACTCGTTGCTTTTGATTAGTTTCTCTTAGAATAACGAAAAACCATTATGAATTAATAAAGGCATTTACTTTCTAGAATATTGAGTTCATAGTACTCCCTTATAATGGAAGTGTAGAATTAAGAGAATAATAATTCAATTTAGGAGTTTTAGATTAAATGTTGGGAATTGCGAACTCAAGTAGGTGTTATATATATATATGAATGCTTGTTCTTAAATTATGAGAAATGTTTAGTATGTTCTAGTATTTAATTAAGGATGTAGTTAATGGATTTTAAAATTAGTAGAAATAAAAGAAAATTGATTTTTAATTTATATGTAGTCAAAGAAGAATTTATTTAATAGATAAAATAGAGTAGAAATGTATAGGTTGTTGAATTCCTTGTAATTCTAAATGTTGTATCGCATTTGTACTAAACTCTTAAATAATACAATTGTATATCTTTTACCATGGTTAAGTATTGTAGTAAACTCGGTTGACCTAATTATGGTAGTTTTATAAACTTAAGTCAATGAAACAAATTGTTCCTTGAATTGAGTTTTCATTTTTAATTATTTCTTTTGGATTGTTAGTTAGTGGATATCTTTATGGCAATTTGAGTTTCTATTAAATGAGGTTCTTATATGGACGGTTATTTAGAATCTTGAAATTGTAATTGTTTTGGTTGTTGAGTAGGTTGGTATCTTTTAATTGAGAATGTGATTAGATAATTGTTGTCATTGTCATATTGCTGATTTTATGAATGTAGTTTCGTACCAATCTAAGGGATTCTTGTGAGGAGAAAATTGAGGTCTCCCGTGGAATACCTAGTTGGTGGCTTTAGGTTTTGTTAAGTGATTTTGTTGAATTAAAGGTTGATTTTCTCTTTTGTGTTTCCCTATTTGGGGTGACACCATTGTTGATTTGTGATTAGTGTCTTATGGCTTAAAAACATCAGATTATATCTTCACTTCGCAATATTGTAAAGGTTGGAAATGATTGATCTTTAAAGTAATGTTCTTTATAGATTGTTTCAAGTTACTTCTTATTGGAGGAATGGATATCTTGTATTTGAATGTGTGGTTTTATGGATTGTTTTGTTAGATCCTTTCGATGTGACTTTTCGTGAGTTGATTTTGAGTTGGAGATTTCTCTCATTTAATTTATGTTGCTATTCATTGGGAACCCATATGTTTTCTATTGTTCTTTATCCTAAGTGGTAAATCGGTTAATGTTTTCATTGTCATGATTGATGGTTCTGCTTGAGTTGTTAATGAGTCAAATTTAAAAAGTTCTTTGAGTTATGGGTATTCCGAAAGGAGAAAATAGAGGTTTCTCTTGGACTTCCGATTTAGTCCATATTGAAGTTGTTGATGTTGTTTGAATGGAGTTGTTGATCTTATTTTGGTTTATGCACTCATTATATTTGTATTGAAAATAGTTCTTGTGGCCTTGCAATTATTGTTGTCAGTTTTTTTTATGTGGAATTTTTGAGAATCTTCCAGAGGCTTGAGATGATTGATAATTGATGTTCTTTCTCTTTATGTGCCTTGATGTGGCAAGTGTCTTGGTTTCATGATTTTTGAAAAGGGTTGTACAAGAATTGTTGAGACTCTAATATTGTACTTGTTAGTGAGATGGGTAATGCCTCGCATGCTTCTCTATTGTGATTCTTTGTTCAAATTATGATGGTACAACCCTTGGTTTTTATGTTGTTGGGTCTCTAGGGAGAGTGGCTCCTCATGGGGGCCAGCGCCCTGCATAAGGGGAAGAGCACAGGAGAACCCACGAGTGAGTTGGTAATCAAGTGAAAACCTAATAATTAACTTAGGAGGGTTGGGTAGTAATATCATTACAAGATTTTAAGAAAATGGATGCCTCATCTTCATTAGTGCTTCCGCAGACTAATGGAAGGCTGAGAAGGTCGTGGTTGGCAAGGTCGTAACCTCGTCCTCATGAGAGGTTATCGGCTCCGCATGAGCTACCCTATGGTGCCGGCACCTCAATTAGGAGGAAGGTCCAGGAGATCCATAGATGGGGGTCGGCGCCTCAGTTTGGAGGAAGGGCCAGGAGAACCCCTGTAGGCTATGCGATGACACTCTTCCCTAGTTGCCCATTTGTGTTTATTGTGTTCCTCTGGAAGTAGGTTATGGGAGTTGGTTTAGATTGTTGTTTTAAATTGATTTAAATTGATTTATGATTATTGTTTTAATCCATCTTTAGTATGTTTTGCGGTCTTGTATGATCTCATTTATATTTGATTTACAATCTTATATCTTATGATACTGTGATATGATGTTATTATATTGTTTAATTGTAATTGGAATTGTAAGTGTTTCTTGATCATTCTTTGGTTACTTGTTTATTGGTCATTGCTTTGATTTATGTGTTGGGATTTGTGACTTTAAGTTATTATATTGACTCTTGTAATCCTTGAGTTTTATGATACTTTTGTATGTTGTTGAGTCCTGTGGTTCCGTGTTTGGATGTCCTTGGTTGAGGACTCTTTCTTGTTAGCTCCTAGCACGGGGGGTGGGTCTTCGGACTCACATGGTCGGGTGGAACGTGCTAAGCACCCCATTGGGTCCCCAGTCGAGGATCAAGAGGTGCGGATTGGTGCGGTTGTAGCGACTCCAGAGTTGTATCTGTCTTGAAGCTAGTTTTCATCTATTTATTTGTATCATGTTATCTTGTGTATGGTTTCCATTTATGTTTGGAAACACTTTTGTATCATTATACCTCTTGAGGATTGTACTATAATGTAATGTTAACTCGGTGCGGTTATTGGCCATGGCAATTGTAATTCAATGTTTTAAGTCAATTATGCATATGTTGTATTTGTGTACTTAGATGGTTTCTTTTCAATGCTTTATCTTGTATGTGTTATATTTGTTAATATTTACTTTGTTAATGTTTATATCTTTGGTTCTTATTATTGTCATTGTGTGGATCTCAGTCTCGTAATGACTCCTCATGTACCCCAAGGGATGGATGTCCTAATGAATCTACTTAAAACAGCCCCAAGCAGCAGGATTTAATGTGTATTACATGTATGTTATGTTTACTTTTAAAAAAAAAAAAAAATTTCTAGAAGCTACAATTATTTCACCGCGGCGGGGCATTACAATGCAACCCTAGGGGGGATTTGCAATTTTACTACACAATCCCGAGACTAATTTTTTTTTTGTTTTTGGTTTTTGTTTTTAAAGATAAAAGGTCGGGCATCACAAGGTTCACTAACCGTTTGAAATATTGATCCCTGGGGACTGTGTTGCTTGACCAGGCATGGGCGGTTAAAAACTTCATACCGTATAGGTGCTTGACAGATAAGGAGTTCACGTTCTGTTCATAATGAATTTACGTCGGAATGTGAGGATATCTTGGCAATGGCGTAATTCACCGGCGGTTTACCGGCACTCGTTCACAGGATAGGGATAATAAATCTAAGCATGATTACATGATACAGGTTCCACCTCGTGACAAATGAGGGGTAATAAAATAAATAGTGTGAGGTGAACAAGGCATGAGAAAAACTGATTCCACAAGCTCTCAAAGCTGAAATCATGACCACCACACGAGACAGAAGAAGGCCAGGATTACTAAGCCGTGCCACCCAAGCTAGGCATTAAGACGAGGCCCAACTCCCTGCATTGCTGGGAGATACAGTAACAAAGGAATTCTACATAAAGACCATCTAATACTAGACCTGAGGCTACACAAAACTGATACGAAATAAATACAAGTACACATCTCACGAATGAATGGTCATATGCACAACTCTAGGTACAACTCTCACAACACTGACATAGGTTACATTGCTTCCAAACATAGAATAGATCAAGAGTGTCACAAATATCAAGTAAAAACTGTTGACTTAGGAAGAGTGTCATCACATAGCTTGTCAAGGGATATCCTCTAGGAATCTTCCTAGACTTCGACCCCCACACCATGGGTTATCCTGGTGGCCTCTACCAAAATCCCGGCACCCATGCTCACTCATGCAGAATTGAATACCTCTCATGAAGATGAGATAGATGATCTTGCCATTCAGGGCCTTCTCGTCTCACCCCAGATGCAAAACTTAAGCCCTTGGGTCCATGAGCGAGGCATAATTAATCTTGTTTAATGTTTAATGCAACCTAATCTTCTAAAAGTTTATTTAGCTATCACTGAATTAATCAACTTGCAAAGGGTTATCCCTGACACCACTTTGTGCGTCGGTCCCCATTGCAAGCCACTCTTCTAAGACAACACACACGGTGAAAACTACAATAGGTAACAAGATAATACGACCTCTCCATTTCAAGGAGGTAACAATCAAGGAGACTCACTCCAAACACTAGATGCAACAAGGTCAAGACCCTCTCCAAACACTGGAGGCAACAAGGTCAAGCCCTCTCCAAACATTGGAGGAAAACAAGGTCACAAAACCCACTCCAAACACTGGAGGAAACCAAAATACAAAAACCACTCCTTCCAAAGGAGGCACAAATTACATAACCCTCTCCTAATCCCAAGGAGGCACACACCATCCCCGTTCGTGAAAACTGGGTGAAACAACCTGGTGTAATTGTGCACATTTTCCACGACATATCACAAGTTGACTAACATAACAACAACCCATACCAATAAATGAACCCCTATCTGGAAGACTTCCAAACCATTTAATCTACTTCCACAACATCGAGGATGAACATTATAACACCACAAGCATTTCAGATAGTTAAATAAACTAATGTTCGGATTTCCTAAATCCAATCAATCACAATTTCCATTACTTGCATTTATCCAATCAATTGAACCCATTTCTTTTCACGACATAGAAATATTTAAAGAACAGATCATTTACTCTAAATTTCACCACCATATTCCAAAATCAAGACATTTTAATAAATAACATCATCGAATTGAAATTAAGCCAATCAATACCCTACGTCTCACAAACATATACTGTAAATAAATCCACTTGATTTATAAAACATTTGGATTAAATAAATTACTCTTTATTTCGAAATAGCAATAAATCAACAACTCACTCTCATATGATTCATTAAATCATTCATTACTTCTAAGTTTAACCATTATATGCATGAACCAAATATTTTAATTTAATAAACTCCTCTGATTAAAATAAAGCATTCGTTATCTCTAAATTTCATGATCATATACTATAAATAGAATCGTTTGATTAACAAAACATTTAGATTAAATAATAAGTCCCTCCTTACTCTAAGTTTCGCCACTATATTCTATAATTAAACATCTTAATAAATGGCATTTAGATCAAATAAATTAGTCTTTATTTCAATTCCACATTAAATAAATCAACTAAGTCTTATCTCTACTTGAATATGAATACCTTCCAACAAATATACTTAATAGTACATACTCAATGTATATACTGTTATATATTTAAATATTTAAATCACATTGCCAACATTAAAGAATTTAAACCAATAGTTTAGCTCTACTTTATCAATCTACAATTAATCAAAATCAATATTTAAATGTATACGTTTCACTATTCATTAGTTTAATTTGTGCTTATACAAATGGACTGATCATTTCAAAGTTCCTATTTTAAATGTTAAGACATCATTTAAACATATGCTTCTAAAAATTATTTTTATATTCTAATATTTCTTGATTATCCATAAACATCAAAATGAAATTTCTAAATAAAGAAATTTGATTATCAATCAACTTTATTCAATAATCGTTAAATTATCTAATGTCCTCTTGGCACCATTAAGGAATTAAATCTAATATTTCAATTCTATTTGCTAAATCATTTAATAACATTTCTGGTTTTAGAATAATTAATCATCATTTAAATGCCTTAATTAACGGAATATTACCACCATAATCCATTTGATTAAACTTTAATACCTTAGTATTCAACTTATATCTATTATTTTTATGTATATATATACATATTTTAATAATAAAGTAAAATATAAATTTTATGATTCCAATAATTAGAATTAAAATCTTAATATTTAACATATTCATTATATATATATATTCCATATATATATAATATGTATAATATATAATATATAACTATATACATGTATATTATATATATAATAAAGTTAAATATTAATAAACGCATTAATTTAAAAATGCAAGCATGAAGTTTTAAGCAGGTAGAAGCCACAAGGACACTTATAACCACTGCCTCCCCACGGCGGCAGTGGCTGTGTGCAAAGCACACATCGCCACCTCCATCAGCCAGCGGTATGTGCAAAAGCACGTTGCACTTTCTCAGCAAAGCGATGGTGGTGGGGTTGGTTTCCCCACCACAAAACAATAAAATTTTATTTTTATTCCCTTTGCATTTTCATAAGCGAAAATCTGAGTTTTTTACGGGTTTTCAAAATCAAAATTTTCAAATATAATAAACATATTTGTATACTGTTTGTAAATATATCCACTGCATGTATTGATATGCGTAGATATATTTACAAATATATATACAAGGCCTAATTTCCAGCTCAAATTGTGAAAATAATCCAAATCCATTGCAAGAACAAAAATTATTTTCCAAAACAATAAAAAGGGTTTCAAAATCTAGTTCTAAAATAGAGTTTTCTTTGATTTTCATCCTATTTCTTGGTGTAAATTCTTGTTTGGTTTCCTTTTCCCAAATCTATCTACAAGTTTACAAATTTGAAAGCATTTCCATGGATTTTCATTGAATCTAAAACTACATTTTCAATCATTTAAATCTTATTCAAAATGAAGCAAGAAGTAGAAGGAAGAAATGATGAAACCTTGTGTTTTCTCCCCAATTTGAAGCTTTCAACAATGGAGAATCCAAACACTCCTTCAACTCCAAAATATTAGCCACCACCAAGCTCTCCACCAAAATCAAACCAAGCAAAAATTGCCCACAAAGTGGAGTCTCATCTCTTTTCATAGGGTTTCCTCCCAAATTTGGCCAAACCCTAAGATGACCCACTTCCTAATTTTTAATTCATTGGAAGGTTATTCTATTTTTTAATTTTTAAAACACTTTTATTTTCAATTTGAAATCTCATGTAAATTCAAAATTTCATTTAAACTAAAAGGCTCAAAATTGCAAGAATTCCAAAGTGTGACATTAAAACACATTATCATTTATTTATTCATTTATTTTAATTTAACTCTAACTATCCAAACAAGATTTCTACTTTTATTTTAATTAAATCTTGATATCTAATAATGCCAAAATAGCTATCTCATTTAATATATATCACCATTAATCTAATTAATCAATAAACTCAATCTAGTTTTATTAATTAATCAAATCAATCAATAAACCAAATATTATTTTATTAATTAACTCAAATAAATCACTAAAATAAATAACATTTCTACATTACAACTAAATACATTTAATCATCAATTAAACTACGCAGCCATTTAATAACCTTAAAATTTTGAAATTAAATAAATACTCAAGGTGAAAAGGACCAAATTGAAACAACTAACCCTGACGACAACCGACAAAACACTGACTAAGCGTGACAACTTGGCATGGAAAACCT
>VDFB02185174.1:0-13368 GCA_007258455.2 Sequoia sempervirens | reverse complement strand
AAATTTTTTTTTGCCCCAAAGACAACTTTTGCCGAATATAGGCAAATTATATATCAAAAAAATTAGAAACGGCCACCCGGACGCAATGGCAGACTTAATTTTGGCTCAAAGTGCTCCTGTAAAAAGTTGTTCACCAGATCTGAGCTCGAAACCCTTCTTTGCCAAAGCTGCAAATGGTGACGAAATTAAGTGAAACAAAAGCCAGATCTGACTTTTTCGAGCCTCCTGGATGCAATGGGACAGCCTAAAATACTGCCACTATAGCCAAAAGTGCTGCAATCACCAGATCTCACCAAAATGCAAGCATGCAATATAGGATACAAGAACTCAAAAAATGACAATAGAAATTGATGGAAACTCTCTAATAAAGAAATGGAAGGGGCTTGCCAAATTCAAAGCTCTGATACCATGTTGGAGTTAACAACCCAAGATCTTCAATCTGCAATGCCAAAGAACCTCCACAAGAGATAGAGAGAAGCAACAATGGAAGATGCTATTCCACCAAACAAGGATTGCAATATGATACAAGATGATCAATGCAATACTATACAATGCTATATGCCAAATTACATGCTAGAGATGCCTTGCTTATAAAGGCAAGGATGAGAGATAGGATAAGACAAGATCATGACAAGTGTCTTAATCCTATCACATGAGACAACTAACTCATAACTACCTAGGAAAGTGGAAATTCTAGATAAGACAACTAATACTTATCTAGATATGACAACTAATATCCTAAGTAAACTTAACATGTGAATTAAGTCCCCTAAGTCCCTAGTAAAGGAATAAACTAGGTACAAGACTTATTCACACCAACAATGTTTCTTTAGATTTCTTCTAGCCCAAGCCTATGGAACTTATAAAACCTTGAGAACACTTTTTCAAATCCTATCAAAAGTTCAAGGAAAAGAAAATAGCATAATTATCCCCAAAACATGCCTTCACCCACCACCGAGCCTACCATCATTAAAAAACCATGATTGAACCTAAATAAATTCTAAAAAACCAACACCTACCTCCTATAAAATACCAAGAGATAATGAAAATAATCTCATCATGCCTCCTAGAATAAAAAAAGTTTACAAAGTCAAAGAGAAAGTGGTTGAACACCCTCCTGTGGTTCATTTTTTTCCTCCCCTTTGGGAAGAAAAGAAAATTATGGTAGATTAACTTGCTCCTACACAAACGTAACTTGAGAATAGAATTAAAAGAAAAAATGGTGATAGAGAGTGAAGGAATAGATGTTGTGCCCTTGCTCACAGGTTAAATGAAGAAATAAACAAAGAAAATAAAGATCCAAAATCGACTGAAGCAATACATGATGAGTCTACCCCTTCCCTGAAACAAAAGATCCTATAATGCAATTGCAACAATATTTGAACCCTCCTTTGGAAATTATCATTCAACCTCATGTTGTGATTAGTTTAGATGATGATGAGGAGATTACTAAAAGTGATGAGGAGGTGCATAATGAATTGAATACATTTTTTCCATGTTCCATGAGCTTAAACAAAACTTCTTTGAAGAAGAGTGATGAACTTTGTAATGACCCTAGTTCGACACTTTCTATTGTCCCTTTGGCTATTTTTCCACCTTTGGTATACAATGAACATGATTGGGATGTAGATGATTTGCTTTAGGTTGAATCACATGGGCCTTAATAGTCTTTTGTATCATTTCTTTTTTGTTGTCTTTTGTTTGATTTCATATGTGTAATGTGATCCCCCATTATGTTCAGTGTCTCTCTCTTTGTGACATTCCTCTATTTGTACCTTTCATTCTTCTATATGTCATAATATTTTTTCATTTGTCTTCTATTTTTCCTTTTGGGGATGACATGAGTCTCTTCCATGTTGATCCAAATGCTTTTCCTTTATCTTTCTCCTTGTCTTCTATTTTCCTTTTGGGGATGATACAAGATATTGAGACATTCATGTATCTTCCATGTTTACATTATTCTCTTGCATTATTCTTTTTCATGTTTCATGTTGTATTCTTCTTATTTCATGTGATGCATTTTTTTTCTTTGTGGTTGACATTGGGTGTGATATCCCTCAAGAGCATGATCTATCTTAGCATATTGCATTCCTCTTAGTGGCTTGATGTGACACACCGCATCCCCTAATTTGTGAATCTTTTATTCTATGATTGGTCCTCTCTTGGAGACATTAGGCATAATGTCCCCTGAGTTAAGATCTCACATGAAATAAGCGAGAATCCTTTGAATATTATTTACATTTGGAATTTTTTTTTTTTTGGTTATATGGCCACCTTGCATGCTTGTGGAGCCATCTTGTTCATTCATGAGTTCCAAGCATACGAAGCTTTTCTTGCCTCGTGAAGCTCAAAGTTCATTATTGTGTGGCACCTTATAAAAATTATTAGGAGGTATAACTTTTGTATTGTTTGATGGGAAGCCAAATGGAGGCATGACTTTCCCTTAGCCAATCATGTGTGTGTGTGTGAGTACATAGTGGCCACATGTGTATGTGTCTCAACTTCTTGTATTACTCACCTAGTAGACTGCCTAGAGTTCCATTTCCTTAGAGTGAGTGCATTTTCTGAACAAACAACCTAGATCTGATCCATATCATATTGGACAAATGATCAAAGCTTGATCCACCACCCTCTTTTTATTTTATTTTATTTTCTCTCTATCTTTGGTAGTGTATGCTTGTGTCTTGTTGTTGATCTTTATATCATATTTATGTGTGTCCTTTTGTGCTTATGTTGGTTTTCCATGAGATCTTGATCTTGGGGGCTTGATCACCACTCTTGATTGTTGTCATCCCATCTTACAAGAAATGGTGCACTTGGGTCCCTCTTGAAGTGAGTCGTCTAGTTTA
Organism: Sequoia sempervirens; assembly: GCA_007258455.2. Lineage (NCBI taxonomy): Eukaryota > Viridiplantae > Streptophyta > Pinopsida > Cupressales > Cupressaceae > Sequoia > Sequoia sempervirens. Next base: position 10,519 of record VDFB02185174.1, on the reverse strand, counting down.
GTATGATCTTGCAGCAAGTTCATCCTCTCACTAAAGGGGGTGCTAAATGTGGCAATGAAAAAAGTATCCCTTTACTTTTCCTTGCTTGTTTGGTCCCTCGTTAAATTGAGCATTATTGTTACCTTGATTTAGTGTTTTAATGTGTTTGACACATTCACATCAGGTCTTGGTCCTTTGTGAGCTAAATGGAATTAATTAAACCTTACTTAGAGTGTTATAGTGTTGTAACACACTTTCACACTTTTCTAGGGTTTTCATAAATAATTAGGCTTCTTTATGCCTTAATTGGTCTTATTTTTGCATCCACAAGCCTCAGTTAATTTAGTTTTCTGAGGATAATCTCAACATAAATAAACATCCAATCATAATTCAGGTTATTTTAGGTTGTCTGGCCTAGATTTAGTGATCTTGGACTCATACGCCACCTTGGGAATATAAGTCCCACCTAGGTTTTTGGGTCCCAAACTAGATTTTACACCTTTCTAAGAATTTTTGAAAATGGTCCCATAATTAATTCCTAATGGGACTTATATGCCACTTCTAGCGTATGAGTCCTATGTGGTCCAAAATCAATATTAATTCAAATTCTTGGTAGGATTTTATCCTCCTAGATCTTATGTTGGCTTGTAGTATTGTAATTTCAGGAAATTTGGCATTATTAAGTATAAATACAAGGTTCTTTCACTCATTTTCACCTAAGACTTTTGTGGAATCATTCATAATAGAAATTTTGAGTTCACAAGAGCATTCAAGAGCATTCAAGGGCTGATTATCAAGTGTTTTAGAGCATTATTCAAGCAACAAGCATCATGTAAAAGTATTCATGCATCATGTTTTTTTTTAAGCTAACAATTGTGATGTAGGGTTTCATGATTCAAGCAAGCATTCAAGTCAAGATCTATGACATTCAAGAAAGAGTGAAGATCTACATCCATTGGATCCATTTCATACATGTTTGCAACACTTTATTGGTAGGGTTTGGCGAGTTGCAAAATAATTTTTTGTTCATTCATCATTCTCCATTCATATTTCATTTAATTTCAAGGTTTGATTACCAAAAAGGGGTTCGACCAAGGCAAACCCCTTTCCACTAACAAAACAATATTTTCCCCTCTCTTTAGTGTGTGATTTATGGGTGTAGGTGGAAGACACATTGAAGAGAAAGTTTGAAGAAAGTTGTCAAAGTTGTCACCTTACATTAAAGATCATTGGAAGACTTCTACAGGTTAGGTATGCGTAGGATCATGATGGGCCAAAAAGTGGCGATATGATGGGTATGTGTAGGGTACGTGGGTGACAACTTTTTTTTACCCAAAATTGATGAAACAAAAAGGGTTTTTAAAGAAGATTTTCAGCTTTCCACAAATATAAATAATTCTTTACTTTGAATTTAATAAATAATTATTATTCATTTTCTATTTGAATTATTACTAAAGTCTTGATTGATAGGCTAATTGAAAAAAAACTATAGCTTTTAAACAATATCACATTTTTTTAATCTGAAACATGTGTCACACTCTATGCTTCTCATACTATAGGATTAAAAAAAATGAATTTCATGAATTTTTTACCAAGTTAAGGTTGTCAAACATATGAGTTTTTATATTTTTAAAAGTTATAAAAAAAATCATAATTAATTATTTACTTGGAAAAAAATTACAAAAAAATATGCATCACATTGGGACATGATTCCTCTACTTATATATAAAATATTATAAAAACATATTATCATTTTACTATGCTTAGGGTGGTTAGATAAACACCTACTTATTTTTTCCCTAAAATTTAAGTAGTACTGCATCAAAATTTCAAATTTTCACCAAGTAGATTTTTTTAAAAATAAACCTAGTAGTTTAGAAACTACATTAAATTTTCTATTGATTCTATTGCTACATATTTTTGAAATAATATAGGTAACTTATTCAAATTTTTACGTCAAGTTGCCTAGCTCTATTTTTTTTGAATTTTTCGCCACTTAAGGGCCTAGTTTTTCCATGATGATCCTGCACATACCGGGTTGCAAATCAGGGTTTTAGATCTAAAAATCAATTGGAAAGGACAACTCACAAATATTGAGAAGATTCAAACTTTGAAGTTCAAAATAACCCTAATTGGACTGATACACCAATTCTAGCATATGATTCTTGATCTAGGTCATTTTCTAGGTTTTTCCTAGTTCTAGATACTCTTTCGCCAAATTTTAGTTTTGTATCTAGAAAACCTAATCTAGGAATAAATCACCTAGTCTGGTGTATGAGTCCCATTTAACTTTAAAATTAGTGTTTTCAATATTTCAGGGCTTCATCTAGTCTTCTTCAAGTTTCTAGGTGCACACATATGATCTTGTAGTTCTCTGTTTTAATTTTCATGCATTTTTTAGTCATTTAGTGAAAGATTGCATCATATTAGGGTTAAGCATTACATCTTGCATTTCATTTATCTTTTCAAGCCCTATCTTTGTGGTGAACCCCTCATTGGTTTAGAATCATACCTTAGGACATCTCTATTACAAGATATCTTTCTCTTTAGCATATCTTGGCTTGAGATCTTTAGGGTTTCTCTTTAATGAAATAATTTGGAGAGGTGTTTTCTCTATGTACTAAACCATAAGAAGAAAAAAAACCTTATTTTCATTGTTCACTCCTCATCCATTTTAACACCAACTGATGTCAATTGAGCCACCAAAATATTGAATGCTTCTAGATGGTCTGTGATTTTCCCACCCTCTTCCATTCTCAAGGAATACAACTTCTTCCTCAAGAAAATATTTTTCACTAAAGATTTGGCCTGATACATCTCACAAAGCTTCTTCCACATTTTCTATGCAGAGGTCTCTTCATGGAAATTAATTAAAATAGTGTCTTACAAGCACAATTTGATTAGACCCTTGGCTTTATAGTCCATAAAATCATATTGAGTACCTTGAGTAGGATCTGTATGCCTTGAAACACTCTCATCAACAACATCCCATAGATCTCGATCTATCAATAGATCCTCCATATTTAGTCAATCTACTTTAAAAAGTATAAGGAGGAACAAAATTAACTCTATAATTGAACATTGGATGTGGTCCTACTCCCTCATTGGAGCTTGACTCCCTACTTGATATCATCCCTATGATGGTTTCAAATAGAGATGCTAAGGATCTAGGAGAGTTGTTCCATTTCATTAGGTCAAATAATTTTTTTTCTCCTTTGGAACCTATAAAGTGCCTAGCCCTTATGGTTTCCTGCTTGCTTTCTTTGAAGAATTTTGAGAAATTGTGTCCTTAGATCTCCATAATTCTTCAAGAGACTTTTTTAGATCTAGAAGACTACTTTGTCAACTTAATGTCACCTTATTTGTTTCTATCTCAAATAAGGAAGAGGTATTTTTGATCCTATAATACCATCCAAATAGCTTATGTAACATGGTGTATAAAGTATTTTCTAAGATTATTAGCAATAGGTTGAAAGTTTTTCTTGCTAAAATGATCTTGGCTAACCAGAAAGGCTTTGTTTTAGGAAGAAAATTTCTTGATGCTTCCATTGTCTCTTATGATTATATTCCCTCTATGGTGTACTCCAAGCTACTAGTGATGGTCCTCAACCTAGATATTTTGAAGGCTTATGATAGAGTAGACTGGGGCTTTCTATTTGCTCTTTAGGAGAAATTTGGTTTTAGAAGAAAAAATATTAAAGTTAATTAAAGAATGTGTGTCTACTCCTAGTTAATTAGTATTGATTAATGGTATCCCCAAGGGCCTCTTTTAATGTGGGAAAGGTCTTATACAAGACAAACTGGTGCAGGAGCACCTTAAGGTCTTTTGGAAGATCTTAGTGATTTTTGGCTTGTAGGTGGTTCTAGCCAACCACCAAGGGAATAAGGAATATGTTATAAAGTCCCAATTTTGTTTTTGAGAGTGTGTTGGGGTAGGTTTGGCTTGTAGTCTTGAACTTTATGAGTTCCTAGACAAATCTTGGCAATTTGAGCATTTTGGCAATGTTGCCTTGGCAATTTGGCCTAGAAGTTGAAAAATAGCATTAATGTTGTTCTAAGTCCGACCCAAGGGTCCTATCACGTGGGAGAAAGGTATATAAGGTCATCCAAACCCTAATACCTAGGTTGGAAGTTCATTTTCATGAATTGGGACTTGGAGAGCATTTTTGTGTGATTGGAATTCAACAACTTTTGAGTGCATTTTTGTGTTTGAGCCTTCATCCAGTCAAGAGTGGATTGAAAGGACTAACCTGATGCTTTGATTGTTTCATTTTTTTCATTTAATTACTTTACCTAGCATTAGATTAGTCATTTAGACCAACTGGTTAAGCTTTTGCAAGTTTTTGGGTTTTTGGACTCACTGCCGGTTTGGGCCAGTTTTGTGAATAATGAGTCCCACTTGAATTCCCATGTCTTTCCTCTCATGGCCACTTGGAAAAAAGTTGAGGACTATGTAAATAATGTACATAAAGGTTTAGGATTCCTTGTTTGTAGGGGAAGTGAAGAAACTATCAAGCACTAGGCGAGTGCAAGTGCATTCTGGCTAGTGGCTTGGAGAGGACAATAGTAAAGAAAGATACTAAATGGATTTTTTTGTGCCAATAAAGAGCATGGGAGTGTGGTAACATGTATTCCAGACATGTGTGTGCAAGGAGGAGAGTTGAGGAGGTCATTGAAGCCCTCAAAGTTGGAAAAAGGAGCTAAAACCCTTGAAACCCTTGAAATTAGGGAGGTATGAGGAAAGTCATATGAATGGCCACTTGGGAGACCTTACACCTGGTAAATATTGAAGCCTAGGGTACCAATAGAAATAATATCAAAAAAATATTTGGGGGTTGTTAAGACTGTTTTTGAGAAAAGCCAAGAAAATGGGTTCTAGGAGGCCTAGTTGGGGCAAAATGCTACAAGGCCTAAAATGGAGTTTTTCAAGAAAGCGATGGGAGAATGGTGAAAGAATCCAATGAGATGGATCAGTGAGGTTTCAAATCAACAAAGAGATAGTAGAATATCCTTTCCTAGCCCCTGGAGTGGTTAGGACACTTTGGGTCAGTTTGGAGCCCAGGGAAGCCTAGTGGTGGAATGGGAGTGTTGGTGAAGATTTTGAAATTGGTAGAGAGACCTATAAGTCGTTAGGGGTTTAGGAGAAATCCTTGAGTAGGGTAGAGTGGTATACCCTAAGAATACCAAAGAATAGTTCTTGGTAAGAGCAAGAGTGCTCTTGAGGTATAGGGCTCCCCATCACAAACCCCTCTCCCCCTATCTTTTCATAATTGTGGTTGAAGTCATGGGTCATAATATATAGAATAGTCTTGAAAGAGGATTGTTGAAAGGAATTAGATATGCTTCATCCCTCCACCCAAATTCACACCAGTAGTTTGTGGATGACACTGGAACCTCTTAAAAATAGTGTGATGAATGGATGAATTTTGATTAAGTGTTATCACACCCACTTTCAAAGATTCCACTCAAGGATGACCCTAAAGATCTCAATACAAGAGAGAAAGAGATCTAGTAATAGGGTTGTCCTAGGAGATGAATATGATTTACTAAAAGGTTCAGCACCAATTTTACACTTGGAAAAGATAATGAAATGCAAGATGCAACACTAAACCCTAATTGAATGGAAACTAACACTAAATGATCTAAAAAAGCAAATGAAACGAAACAAAAAATAGAAGGTAGGAAGGTGTGCACCTAGGAGACTGGAGATGGTTGGATGGGGTCTAAATCACTAAAAAATTAGTTTCTATTACTGACTAGGACTCATTCAACAAGATAGGCGAATCAGTCCCATTTTTGGGAAACTGTGTAGGAACATGTTTCAGGGAAAAGGGTATCCAAATCTGTGAATTCCTAAAAATTGATTGGAACTGGAACTAATTTTCCAAAAGTGGTGAATCAATCCAGTTAGGCTTTTTTGCAACTTCAAAAGTTGATATTTCTCTTCTCTATCTACTATATCCTTCCTGAGTGATTTTCATATCCGAATCTTCGAATTGCAACCTATAGATATTCTCCAAGGTTCTCCAAGGCTTGATGACAACTTTGACAACTTTGAACTATTGAAAAATTTAGTCTAATCTTGCTCCTTAGGAAAGCTGCAACCTAGGCCAAACCCTAACAATTAGGTGCTGCAAGTATGCTTGTAATGGCTGCAATGAATGTAGAATTTTATTCTTGCTTGAATGATGTTGACCTTGAATGAAACACTTGCTTGAATCTCACAATCCTACACCATAATTATTAGCTCTAAAATAACATGATGCATGAAATCCTTGACATGATGATTGACACTCTAATGTTGCTCTAAAATGCTTGAAAAACTTCCCTTAAAGAAACTTGAATTCTCTTGAACACTCTTTTGAACACTTGATTGCTTATTAGATTGCTAGGCATAAATATGAGTGAAAGAACCTTGTATTTATACTCAATCTTGTAAGAATTCCTAAAATTACAACACTACAAGAAAAAAATTGATCTAGAAGAATAAATCTTGCCATAAATTTGAATTTATTTTAATTTTGGGCCACATAGAACTCATTCTCCAAAGATGGCGAATGATTCCCATTTGGCATAATGTATGGGACCAAAAATCAAAAGTGATTAGAAATGTGTGAAATCCGGTTCGGCACCAAAAGACCTAGGTGGGACCCATTTGCCCAAGGCGGAGAATGAATCCCAAATCACTAAATCTAGGACACACAGGCTAGAAACACCTAAATTATGATTGGATACTGATTGGTGTCAGGATTACCCTCAAAAAGATGCAATAAAAGAGGCTTGTGGATGTAAAATATGGCCAATTAAAATATAATAAAGTATAATTATTAATGACAAGCCTAGAGGAGTGTGAAAATGAGTTACAACACTTCACACAAGGTTAGGTTATTGTTAAAAAAAGGTTTATTGGGTGTATTTAATTAATAAGACCTTAGAAATGTGTTAAAGTGTGTTACAACACTTCACAACACTTTAACAAGGTACAATTTAAATCGATTGGTTCACAAAGGTCTAAGACCTAGTGTGAATGTTTCAACCACATTGCAACACTAAATCAAGGAAATATTAAGCCTAACTTTCCAGGATGGCCGAAACAAGTCAAGAAAAATTAAAGGGATACTTTTTTCTGTGACTCAATTTAGCCCCCACTTTAGTGAGAGGATGAACTTACTTCAAACTCAAACTAAATTAGACAAACACACATGAAGAGGGGTCCAAGTGTGCCAATGGACTAAAAATATGAGAAGACAACAATGAAGAGGGGTGATCAAGCCCCCAAGATTAAGATCCCATGCCAAACCAACATAGGCACAAAAGAAAAAATATGAGAACAATATAAAGAGAAACAAAAAAGCATAAGCATGCACTATCAAAGATAGAAAAGAGAGAAGGGTAAACAGAAAAAAGAGAGTCAGATCAAGCTTTGACCATTTTTCCATTGTGATATGGATCAGATCTAGCTTTTTTTTTTTTTCCAAACAATGCATACTCGCTCTGAGGTGATGGAACTTCGGGTTGTTCACCAGTTGAGAAGTCCAAAAAGGTGAGAAACATACACTCATGGCTGGTATGCACTCAAATACATACGCAAGTGGATTTGGGGAAATTTATGCCTCATTCGGGCTTCCTACTCAAACAATAACAAAGTTATACCTCTTGATAACTTTAATAAGGTAACACAAAAAAAATGGTTTTTAAGCTTCATGAGACAAAACAAAAAAAAATGCTTGGAGCTCATGAACAAATAGGAAGGCTCCATAGGCATGGAAGGTGGCCATATAAATACAAATGCAATATGTAAAATAGGGAATGTTAAAAATATTCTTGCTTGTTTCATGTGAGGTCTTTAACTTAGGGAACATTGTGCCTAATGTCTCCAAGAGAGGACTAATCAAAGAATACAAGTTTAACAACTTAGGGGATGCAATGTGTCACATCAAGCCACCAAAAGGAATGCAATATGTTAAGTGAGATCACACTCATGAGAGACATCACACCCAATGTCATCCACAAAGCAGAAAACACATCATATATAAAATAATAAAATTGCACCATGAACCATGAAAAAATGCAAAAGAATAATGCCAATGTATGCCCCCATTTTAAAGAAATTGCTAAACACCATGTTGTGAGAAATTATTTTAAAGTAGCAAATGATAAATACTAACAATAAAAGGACTTGAGAGATAACTTGGAAAACCTTATGCCAATTCATATGTTTCCAAGTTAAGCTACGTCATGTAAGAGGAAAAGAAAAGTAAGGAGTTTCCCCTAAAATGAAAAACACCAAACACATAAGGGATCTATGGATTTGGGGTCAGTATGTTTTTTGCTAGAATTTTTTTTCTTAGGGAGCTCAAAACTATCATCATTCCCCAAATACACATAGAACTGGAAGAATTACACGGAGAGTGAAAAATAAAGAAAAACCTTTTGGGTCAACATGGAAGAGACATGAATGTCTCAACACCTTGTGTCATCCTGAAAAGGAAAACATGAGACAATTGAAAATATAAAATGAAAAAAAATATTTTGGGTCAACATGGAAGAGACATGAATGTCTTGACACCTTGTGTCATCCCCTCAAAAAAAACACAAGACAAATGCAAAAGAGATAACAAGCAAAAATATTTGACATAGAGAGGAATGGAGGTACACATAGAAAAATGTCACAAAGAGAGAATATCAAACAAAATGTCATGGGGGATCACATTATGCACATGAAATCATACAAATGAAAATGAAAAATGGAATAATGCAAAATAATACTAAGGAATATGTGAGTCAACCTATTAATAGGTCATCCACCTCCTAGTCTTAGTCTGTAAAAGAAGGAAGACAATAAACACAAGGGACAACGACAAGTGCATTACTAGAAAAAGGCTATCAACTTCTTTCCTCCACTAAGTGTGGGCCAAAAATGAGCCAACATAGGTGATGGGAAAGGTCATGTAATAGTGATAATAGAATATTATACAACTATTACATGACAATGGGATGGAAAAGGATGTTACGCAATCACTAGATGGCAATTATTTCCATTAAATTGAAAGTTGTTCAATACTAATGTAAATGCACGAAACTCATCAGTACTATGTCTAAGAGTTATGTGGTATCAACAATGTGGAACTTTCACATCTTTAGGATATAGTATGAGTTTTTTTTTTCTCTGGTGGTAATGTTATTAGTTCCTTGTGTAAAAGTATTTGAAATTTCCTTTCACTTTCAGCTGGTGGGAAAGGTAACTTTTGTTTTTTTGGCTTGTAGGGGGTATGTGCAGGATCACGATGGGCCAAAAAGTGGTGATATTATGGGTATTTGTGATACCATTTGATCCCATAAAATGTTTGAGTATTTGCTTGTGTAGAAGAACTAGGCTCACCTATTATAGTGAACTTAGATTCAACTTTTTTCTTGATTTCAAGATGTAAGTAACCAAACATCTCAAGAGGTGGTATTGCAGGGGGGCTTGGTTATTTCACAGATGGATAAAAGGATGCATTATATTCAAGGTTTTTAAGAAAATAATTTAGGAAGTTATTAATGCTATCATCATCTTCTCCAATGATGTCAACATCATTTAGGACCGATTTGCCCGAGGTGGCAAATGAGTCCTAGGGATGATTTTTTCTAATATTTCAAAAAAAATTGATTGCATTCCTATGCCTTTATGATTTTGATATGTATTTGAGATGAAATGCAGATTATGAATGATTTTTGGTAAAATGAAATGCAAAAATGCAAGCTAAATGATCTTTCACTAATGCAAAAGTTGAAACCCTAGAATGCCAATTAACCAATGCAAATCCTAGTGCAATGTTAATGTAAGCTAAATATAAGATGATTATGAACTCCAAATAAGAAAATGAAATGTTCTAAATGTAGGTTCACCAAAATGGAACCTCTTAGAAATATTGTGATGGATAGATGAATTGTATTTAAGTGTTATCACACCAACTTTCAAGGATTCCACTCAAGGATGACCCTAGAGACCTCGATACAAAAGAGAAAGATATCTTGAAATAGGGTTGTTCTAGAAGCTGAATATGATTTTCTAAGGGGTTCACCACCAATTTTAGACTTGGAAAAGATAATGAAATGCAATATGCAACACTAAACCCTATTTGAATGCAAACTAGCACTCAACGACCTATAAAAGCAAATGAAATGAAATAGAAGACATAAAGTAGGAAGGTGTGCACTTGGGAAACTAGAGATGGTTGGATGGTGGTCTAAATCACTCAAAATTCTACTTCTACTACTAATTGGGACTCACTCACCAAGCAAGGAAAATTAGTCATGTTTTCAAGAAATAGTGTAGGAATAGGTTTTGGGGAAAAGGCTATCCAAATCTGTAAAGTCCTAAAAATTCACTAGAATTGAGACTTATTTACCAAAAGTGGTGAATCAGTCTATTTAGGATTTTTTGCAACTTCAAAAGTTGTTCCTACTCTAGGGTATGTGCATGATCATAATGGAAAAAATAGGCCCTTAAGTGGCGAAAAATTCAAAAAAATAAAAATTAGGCAACTTGATGTAA